>JASANA010011010.1:0-10595 GCA_030248095.1 Ptycholaimellus sp. GST1_10 | reverse complement strand
CCCAAAGGAGAAGAGGGTGGGCTGGTGGAGAGCTGTGGAGGCGGTGAGGTGGTTGGGGGGGAGTTGTGGGCTGTGTGGGCCATGAGGCGGAGAATGGCGCAGCGACGTTATCGATTCTCCGCCTGCCTGCCCTGCCCTTGCCTACCTCGCTTTTCCTCGCCTTTTCCTGCCTCCCCCTTTTGCTTAGCCCCTTCCTTGCCTGTCCTGCCCTGCCCTGCCCTGCTCCTATCCCAGCCCCTTCGTGTCTATCTCACGACGTGCAAGGGGTGCAATAGTCGGCGCCGATGACGGCTCGGGAAAGGTCTGTCGGGCACAGCCCCCTCCCTCCCTTCCCTCCCCTTCTTCCACCCCCCATCCTAGCTTCACGCTCGTCCTTTTATGCCTTCCCTTTGCGGCCTCCTTTTTCCTTCTTGCTTTCGGCAAAAGGGATGACAGAACATGCAGCCAATGAAATTGGTGAGGGAATCAGGAAATGACAAGGCGATGAGAAGGCGCTAGACGAGCTGAAAAGTGACATGTGAAAAACGAGAAGCAAGAAGAGCACCAAATTTGAGATAAAGACTTATCCAGGTAGCGTACCAAAGCTCTTCGCGTTCCGGCCAGAGACCAAACTTGCACACTTGCATCGCACTCGTTCCCATCAAAACCTCAATTGTTGTAAACTGTTAAACGGTTAGAAGCAACTGAAACAAGAGGAAAGAACAGGAATGAAGGGTTTCTGATATCATTCCTGAGACAAGTTTCCTATCAGCCACTCCTTTTCGTGGAAATGAAGATGAAACAAAAATGCAGCTCTATAGCAGTGTGAGGGGACTAGGTAAAGCTGAAGCAAAGAATAGCTGGAATCTGCAAGTACAAGCAGCTCTAAACCTGGGATACGAAGAAAAGAAATAGGCCGTGGTTCCATCGAAATGCACGTTTTCGGAGTAGGATGGTGATAAGGGCAGCAGTAGAGGCAGCGCAGTCGAGGAGCGCCAGCCAAAAGAAGGTGAGTTGGCGATCTGAGGATGAGAACCAGCTTAGAGGGAATGGCTGCCAAACCAATCGCCCATGATGCAGCAAGCTGACAACATTCCCACTATACTTTTTCATTATTTCATCAAATATACCTGAATGAAAAGCAGAAAATTGCAACAATCAGAAGAAATGTCATTTCTGGATGTTGGTAAAGCGGTTGGAGTCTTTTAGTGAATATCCTAGCAACAAGGCCTACGCTGTCCAAGCGAAGGCAGCCAACGGACAAGTCTAAACGTCCCTCACGCTGATTTACCAGGGTTATTTTACAAGCAGCTAGGGTTCTTATTGACACACGGCACTCATTCTCAGTAGTGGAAGAAACAAAATGGGGTGCTTGAAATAAAATCGACATCATTGTAAGTTATTGTAAGTCAGAGTTTTATAGATTTCCAAATGATGGTTAAACAAATGATGGTTGTTCTATTCAAAATTTGCGTCACAATTTGCGTCATAAGACCAAAGTTTTTTTTGACTCGTTCCGACATGAATTCTCTTCGCAACATCATTTAGGCGTCAATAATTCATTAAAATTGTAAATGTGAAAAACGACGAATGACTCACACAATATTTCGTAACTTTGAATCTTTTTAGTCATGAAATTATATTTTATTGGATTTTTAAAGATTACTAATTTTTGCGAACGAGACAATGTTTAATTCTTCGTCCATTTCCAATTATAATATTAACTTTGTCCACTACAAATTTAAAATTTTTTTGGCGCGGCCGACGGCCGCCTGCCGCGGAGGGTAGGGCAGTCAGAGCTCCGTAGGCCGGAGGGGCAGCGCGCAGGAGCCCGGAGCGTAGCCTAGCATGCGAAGCATGCTAGGCTACGCTCCGGGGCCGTAGCACCCGTGCCCGGAGGCCGGAGGAGCTCTGGCGCCCTGCCCGAAGCGGCGGGCGGCCAAGGCCAGCTTAACCAGTTACCTCATTTTTGGAGGCATATCACGGTCCCCTGGAAGGCCCCCCCGGGGAGCCCCTAATCCGGCCCTCCCGGGGAACATCCCCGGGGGAGCCCCTATATCGGCCCCCCGGGGGGCCTGATTAGGGGCCCTCTCGGGGGCTTCCATATTATTGCTGTTGTGAGCTGGCTGTGCAGCACTGCCATGGCCTACCAGCCTCTCTAGCTCAGGTTCTTGCATTAAGTGAATATTATTTGTCAGATTGTGAGAGTTTGGATGGATCCATGCTAGTGAAGGAGGCCGCAAGTTTCTTCAGGAAGCTGTTGTTCTGCTCTGCAACAGTGGAGTTCACATACTTGAGGCTGGGATAGGAGCCTGGTTAGGGGTCATCTCGGGGGCCCATGTATTATGGAGTTGGTCACTGCAATGGGATAATGAGGATGGGATAATTTACCAGTCATTGCCATGAGTGGAGCAGGCGAAACAGCTAAAACAAGTATAATGGCGCAAAGCGCAATGGTGACCGCGAAATGCATATCCTTTGCTTCTGTCATAATTATTTTAAGAGCTTGAAAGTCTGTCACTCAAAAGAGCAAGTCTGTGGTTTCTCCACAAATTTTAAAAGTAAGCACACAATTAAATTCGTAATTTATAAATCGTGAACAAAAAACGTCAAGTATTGTATGCAATTTTCAGCCGTTCAGCTGCGGTTTTCTACTCAGGAAGTTAATGTTTCTAATAGTCCGGGACCAGATCCCCCCTGCCAGGATCCAAGCGGCAGATTTTAGCTGTAGCTGTAAAGTATGTAAAAATCCGATTAGAATTCGCACGAGCCTCCTTCACTAACATTCACTGCATCCAAACTCCCACAATCTGTCAAATAATATTCACTTAATGCAAGAACCTGAGCTAGAGAGGCTGGTAGGCCATGGCAGTGCTGCACAGCCAGCTCACAACAGCAATAATATGGAAGCCCCCGAGAGGGCCCCTAATCAGGCCCCCCCCGGGGGGCCGATATAGGGGCTCCCCCCGGGGATGTCCCCCGGGGGGCCGGATTAGGGGCTCCCCGGGGGGGCCTTCCAGGGGACCGTGATATACCTGCATTTTTGCGTCCGTCTTTCCGCATATATATATATATCTTATATAATACGCGTGATGCCATTTTAGGGGGGGTCTCGGCGCCACCTGGATTCTTTAGTTATCTTGGCTTATGATAGCTCTACGTTTGGCTTTTGACGAGATAATCAATATTTTTTGGGCTGCTCCATGCATGGAAAAATTTTAAATTATGAAATAATTGAAAATGTGCCGATTTTTGCCATTTTTGGACATTTTTTGACTTTGAAGCTTCATAGCTCCTTCATTTTTTAAATTTTGCTGTCGGACTTTTTTTTAAATTAAAGCTACAACAGTTCTGCTTAAAATACATTAAACAGTTTTTAAATTTTTAAAGTAAAATATTTGAAAAAAGTGGATTGACTGATGCCAATTTTTCGATTTCTTTCCTACCCAGGAGCCCAATGTTTTTGGAAAGAGTCAAGTAATTCTTCAAGACAAGTAGACGCATGGTAAGGTGCTTTGTCATTGAACAGGTTCATGCATCAATTGAAGATTTTGAATATTATACACTTCATAGTGGCCACTTCATAGGACAAGAAGCACTCCAGTACACTCCTGGACTTTTGTGTTTCCCGGACTTTTTGTTATTTCAAATTTTCTCGTTCTTGTGTTGACGCCTGGTGCTGCTGGTAGTAGCATGACACCGGGGTCGTTGACGACTTCTGGAACTGCCTGCCGTAGCTCCCTATCGGTCACTACCAAAACTACAAGTCTTAAAAAAAAGTCTGGGAAAGTCAAAATGTTTTTGTCCCGCCAAGAAGATGTCTTAAAGTTATATTGTATTTATAGATTTAGAAATCCTTTTTTTTGAAGTGTGAGCATATTTAAGGAACAATTGGAACTGGTTGCAAAACTTTAACTAAAGGTGGCCGCGCGAAGCGCGGCCACTGACCTATATTACTAGTATATATATATATGTGTGTGTCCGAGGCCCGTACTCCTCGGTTTTTCAACGAAAATGGCTGATTTTTTGCATGAAGGTCAGTCTAGGCGGTGCCCCGGGACCATTTTTGGCGCTTGGCGTAATTTTTTGAATTTCGCCCAAAACTCAATTTTTTGATGTTTCAAAGTTCGAAAATTCATAAATCACTGGTTTTTCAATGAAATTTGCTGAATTTTTGCAGGTACTTCCTTCAAAGTAATATCTTGAAGCTGGCAAAAGGAATTTTCGAAATATTTGTTATTTATCGATTTATTGTCAAAAACCCAAAATCTTGATGTTTCAAAAATTTGAACATGCATAAGTCTATGGTTTTTCAATGAAATTAGCTGATTTGTGGAATGTACGTCCGAAATAGTAATGTCTTGAAGCTGGTAAGAGAAATATTTGAAATTTTTAGTATTGCTCTATTTATGGTCAAAAACCAAAAATTTTGATGTTTCAAAAATTTGAACATGTATAATTCATGGTTTTTCATTGAGATCGGTTGAATTTTGCCATGAATTTTCATCTAGGTGGTGTCTTGAGGTGAGGCCGCGCATCTTGGCAACAGCCGAGAACACCTTGTTCATCATCCACTTTCAATTTAACTCAAACTTATCCTTTTAGTATCACTTTATCACTTTTCTTGTGATTATAATATGTGACTAAGTATATATGATGAATTCGAAAGACACCTTGACGCATACATCATATTTTTGTCACCATTTGGGAATGCAAAGCGAGGACATATTAAATCCATTAAATTATTCCTAGAATTATTGCTCTGCTTTTTCATGCATTCGGCGTCACCAATATCACTGACATTCTATGCCGCTTTTCTGCTTGATTTCACGTTCCCCACTTGTTCCAAAGCGTGCACGCCTTCAATAATGTCTTTCCATTGAGACCGCAAAAATAATGTAAAGGAGTATAATGCTAACGAGGTTGTGGGTGAGGTTTGTGAGAGAGGTAGGCTTAGGGATCTCGCCGGGCTCAGGAGATCCGGAGCGGCTGGTGGTGTTGTGATGTATGCGGTTGGGGGTCTCGGTCTCCTGGGTAGTGGAAACCCCAGGCCATAGGAATGTCAACCTCAGTTAAGGGCCAGACTGTTCCAAGGCCAAATTTCAAACCCAGGAGGGAGATGGAAACCCAGACCATAGGAATGTCAACCTCAGTTAAGGGCCAGACTGTTCCAAGGCCAAATTTCAAACCCAGGAGGGAGATGGAAACCCCAGACCATAGGAATGTCAACCTCAGTTAAGGGCCAGACTGTTCCAAGGCCAAATTTCAAACCCAGGAGGGAGATGGAAACCCCAGGCCATAAGAATGTCAACCTCAGTTAAGGGCCAGACTGTTCCAAGGCCAAATTTCGAACCCAGGAGGGAGATGGAAACCCCAGGCCATAGGAATGTCAATATTCATTGAGGTAGCACTGTTCCAAGGCCAAATTTCAGACACAAGGTGTACCCCAAGCCGTCGGAATTGAAAGCCTTCAAAAGCAAGCCATAACCAAGATTTCGTGGTCTTGGAGGTCTTGGAGCCGTAGGACTTAGCGAAGACTTTGGCGACACAGCTTCAAGCTTCATTCGAACTGCATCATCCTCATCTCCACAACTGCAACTGAACCAAAATTAATTGATGGTATTTTGGAGAACAGCGTTTGTAGCTTATATTTTACTTTAACAAGTAGAGAGGTTCTGGCCATTTCAAGCTGAGAGATTTAAAGCTTCACTTCACGCATAGTGATACAACTGAATTCCCCTTTTTTTGCACACAAGGAATGTGTATGTAGATTAAGAAGCTTATCAGATAAAGTATCAGATCTTTATCAGCGCCATGCTCATAGGCCCACACGGGGATTGATGATCGTCCTTGACAGTGCTCCGCCATTGTCAACAAGATAATTGAGCTGTCGAGGGAGCAAAGCGAACCGTCAGCCCCAGCCCCTTAAAAAAACGAATGCAACGTTTTTGCTTTTGTATTCTCGAACGCCAAGCACTCCTTTTGTACAACGCTTCTGAAGTGTTATTGCGAATCGAGCCTTGCAGCCGCTTTCTCATTGTGAAGTTTATAGTTGAAATTAAAGCGATACTAATGGTTATCAGCAACTTTTTTTACTACTAACTGATTGATTTTGTATGTTTTGGTTAATTTTTTTCCTATAAACTGCTGTATTTGAGCAATAGCTCATTTAATGTGTAGATGAAGTCATGAGGGCACTCATCCGAACACCAAACGTTTATAAAACAAGTATATGGCGCAAGAGCGCAATAGGTGACCGCGGAGCTTCACAGCTCACAACTTCCTTAGCAGCTTAAAATTCCATGCCAATGACTACCCTTAAATCTACCTACTAAATTTGACTACCTTTCGGGGAAAAAAGTTTGTCCAAATCCGTTAAGATTTCGCCATTTCTCAGCCGTGTCCATTTTTAAACCGTTCTACCCAAAAAAGTTTATTTCTATGAACATTCAGAACACGGATTAAAATGAATTGGAGAGTGCAATGGAGATGCATTCATTGATGAGTTTGTTGACGGCCTTGGTTGTGATGTGGGTGCCGTCGTCACTCCTGCCTCGACGGAGAGAGGGAGTGGTAGGCGAACAGGAAGCTGGCGTTCGGCCTCTGGCTGCACAGCTCGAGCACCAGCTCGTATTCATTCTTCATCCTCTTCCAGAACACCTTCAGTTCATGGCTGAGCACCAGGAGGCGATGCGTGAATGGGGGAAAGAAAAATAACCTCAAGGACGTAGGCGAGGGTGTGGCCGGTGTTGACAATGCGGGGCGTGGGTGCCATGATGGTGAGACGGAAGCCGTATTCACTGGCCATGTTCTCCACCGTGGCCACCTGCAATCTCTATGCTCCTTATCTCGCAATCCTTCTGCTCCATTCAATTATGCCAGTTCAAACCATGTGATTGGCCACCTCGTAGCCCCCCTATGGGTAGGCGCTGTGCACCATTTCGATGTGGGGGAATATGTTGTTCGACCCATTTACGATGATGACTTCTGTTATCTCTGTCAGCGACACCTTCTGCAATGAAAGCTTTAGCCTTTACATCAATCATCCTCCTATCTTTCTCTCCCTTACTATCTGCCTGATCAATCATTCAGTTCTCAAAAGCTGAAGAAAATGAGCAAACAGTGTTGACGAAGGCAAGAAAGGAGTGTAGGTGCTGTAGGCCTCCTCCCCGCAAGCTCAGCAGTAGCAATGGACAGGGCGCAGAGGCGATCTCCTCTGGAGAAACGTCGGCGAACTGGCTATCTCCTACGAGCAGCACTGATCCCTGCTTCCTGACAGACCACGGACAACCATAGCCTATCATCAATCAGGGAGTAGTAAGGGAACCGGTTGAAGGAGTGGAAGGGCTGCGAGTGGAGGAGCTTTCGCTTAGAAGCCTTGTGGTTTACCTGGGCCGGTAGTGTGCAACCGGCACTCATTCTCCTTCTGCACTGGCACTAACTCCACTCAGCTTAAATGCTCCACGGCTTGCAGAGCGGCAGAAATATATTTTTCGTAGAAGATCATATGCGCATTTCTCTACAGTTTATCCACTGGTCCTAAGCAGATGAACCCAGAATTGTCATGCCCGAAATTTACTTTCCTCAATCATAAAGTTATATAAATGATCATATTTACGTTGTGCTACAGCCAGAAAGTTATGCTGATAAATGTAGTGCTGATGTAATCCAGGGCTAGAGAGCACCCTCTTATCGAGAAAAAAAGCCGCAATAAATCGATTTGGGAAATAAAAAAAATTGGTGGCTAGTTGGCGCCATCTTGTTGAAGCGGCTTCATCTTTTTGAAGCAAGCTCGGGCCCACTCGGTGTACAGGTGACTACGCAAATCACGCCAGGCTTTTTTATCGGCACACTTGCATTCTTCACGCAGCTCCTCCTGGTATATCGCCATCTTATTGCACCTCAAATCAAAACAGATGAGTGCACGGATCCAGACATCTGTCAGAGAACAAACCTATAACACCCGAAGCATGTGGGCGTGGTTTTCATATGTGCAGTGATGACATGTCTGTGAAAGGTGACCTTGGCGACTTTGGGCTCCAGCTCTGCATCGGAGAAAGTGTAGAAGCACTTTTGACATTGCCGTTGCACTTCAAAAATGGCAACTCCACCGATGGCCCCAAAAATTGGAAAAGGGAATAGAACAAGAGTGCTTAATACGTTTCTCAGCCCCACGCAAAGCAGACGCCGCCAACGACACTTTCCCATTGAACTCATCCACATGCAGCACAGTCTCCTCACCCTCCTCGCCCTCCACCTCCGCTTCTCCTGCCTCATATCCCTGTAGGACCGATTGAACTGGAATCAGAGAAGCAGCGCAAGAACAAGACAAACCTCGGGTGGAGGAGTTGGAGCAGGAGCCAGGTGGGCATCCTCCATCTCGGAGCTGCTCGTGTTTCCAGAGTTGTCCTCCTGAGAGCTCTCCATCCTGGAGCCATCCTCCTCTCTGCTCTCTATCTCCACTTCCCCAATCTCCTCCGTTCCCTGGAGGACCCATTGAACTGGAATCATGGAAACAACACGAGAACACAACAAACCTGGGGTTCATGAGACTGAGAAGGAGCAGGGGGAGCATCCCCTATTTCGCTGGAGTCCTCCTCCTCCTCATTCTCAAGACTGTTCTCCTTGTCGCTGGAGTCCTCCTCCTCCTCATTCTCAAGACTGTCCTCCTTGTTGCTGGAGTCCTCCTCCTCCTCATTCTCAAGACTGTCCTCCTTGTCGCTGGAGTCATCCCCATCCTCGTTCGCCTCCAACGAAGGCAATGAATGCGTCTGAGATGGAGTAGCCGGCGGTGAGGAGACTGGTGGAGGAGCAGAAAAGGAGGAAGCTGTCTTCGCCGCCACTGCTGCCGTCATCTTGGCAAAGCCGTATTCAATTTTGTTGCCGATCGTCTGCAAGGCCTCCAGCACCGCCGCAGAGCCTGCAGGAGACGGTGTAGCCGCTTGAGGATGTGGAGCAAGGATGGCCGATGCTGGGACTTTGGCCATCGGACCCATTGGATGAGACAGTGATGGAGCGGCCGCCGGGGCAGCAACCGGCAGTGGCAGCTGAGGAGGCACGATTGGGGCGGAATGGCATTTCTTCTTCTTAGAGAAGAGGTTACGGCGGACAGCGCAGTCCAGGTTGCATTTGAGGTGCAGGCGCATTAGTTGGGGAAACCTGCCCTTCAACCTCTTTACTGCTCTCTTCTCATTGGAGCGCCCTGTCTCGATCAGGTAGTGGTGCCAATTCACCTTGTTTTGGTACTGTTTGTTGGAAGGTTTCATGGTGAAGAGAAGATTAGGATATGAGGAGAATTAAGAAGAAAACTCGACTTTCAAGTGCTGATTATAGATAAAGTAAGTAAACACGTGGATAGAGGTCGGTGGATAGGGTTGATTAAATCATGTGTGGACATGGTTTCGGAAAATTGATTGGGGTGATTATGCAGGACTTTGTGGTCGCTTTGCATTTTATAGCCGAATTCGGACATTACAGCCAGTTTCTTTTCTTTTGCCGCCTTCTTCCCTCCAGATCTTCATTCTATTCTATTTGTCGCTTGAAACGTTTTGACTGTTGTGCTTTTGCCTTAAAACAGTCTGCAGAAGAAACATTGTCCTTGACTACAAAGCTCATCAAAACAACAAGGACAAATTTAAAAATAGAATTCACCGAACATCATAATTCATTGTATCAGGAATTGATTTTTTATAATTGCAAAATAATGCGAGACGACCAACAATCAAAGCGTCCGAAAATGAGATACGTAAAAAGTAGAAACGGATCTTAGGCGGTCATCGAGTAGAGCTCATGTAGAGCCTGGCCAGCGAATCTGGGGGCCCAGTGCACCTGCATCATGTCAATCTTCAGAATCAATTCGTCACTAATTCTGTCATCTATTCTCATGCCTTCAATATCCAACAAAGAATCAGTCAACCTTGTCTTCTGCGAGGTTCCAGACGGTGAAGTTGTGGGACTGGTACTGGAGGCCACTGCGGACCGATTCCTTCTCCAGTGCCTCGCGCATTTCCGCCTTCCGCTTGGCCCAGGTGCGCTGAAAGTACACCCTGCTTTTTCTCCCCACCGACGCACATTCGCCTCCCTTACCTCCATGCCACTATTCTCCTTGACGTGTGTTGTGTGGTGATGTTCTTCATTCAGTTACAGTATATATATTCCTCAACTTTAAGCGTGCAAGAAATACAATAAAAAATTGATATTATATTATAAAAAATAATTCTAACAAAAACAAAATATTTGGTAGTAAAAATAAAATAATTGTTAATAAAATGAAAAATTTAGAACTCAGCGAAAAGTTAATCATCTTACCACTACACCACAGGGGCGCATGGAGTTAGCTGGGAAATAGCCTATTTTTAAGTGCGCGGATATTCACCAGTTGAAGACCCAAGGGAAGAGGCTGGGGGATGAAATGAATACCTACACCCGTTCATGGAGTAGATGCGAAGAAGGGAAGGGAAGGGAAGGGAAGAAGGGAAGGAAGGAAAGACTAGTCCGGCACTTTTGTTTGCAAATTTTCAAAGCAAAGGAAGCCATATTTTGCTAATTTTCGCGAGTACCCACAATTTGATGATGTTCTTCCAATGCTGCAAAAATCTCATCAATTGGTGCAGGCA
>JASANA010011009.1:0-14507 GCA_030248095.1 Ptycholaimellus sp. GST1_10 | reverse complement strand
AAATGTGAGAATATATTCGTCCAGACAATCCAGCATCTTGGATCTACCTTTGGGTGTTTCAGGCAGGCCAGAAACAGGGCGAGACAATCTGTGATAGCTTGAAATTTGTTCCTTGCTTTTTTTAAAATTAGAGTCTACAGGGTGATCCAAGCACCAGAAAACACTCACTTTGATCAGCAATAAAATGAAATCTAGTGGGTCTGGGAATTTTTTTCCAATGAGAGCTTAAAATTTGAACCTTTTTTTAAAAATTCTACCAAAAAACGGTTAGAAAAACCAATTTGATGGGTCACAGCGTGAGTTAGGAAATGGTAACCAAAAATTGAGCTTTTAAAAATTGAAGGAATTGGTGAGGGGATGGCTGATTGCCAGCCGTCGCCAGGACGCCGGGCCAGCTCCCCCTCTTCAACACAGGTAAGCAAGAAAAGCTGCCAGTTGCCTTGACTGGTTCCTGTGTTGAAGAGGGGGAGCTGGCCGGCGGTCTGGCGATGGCTGGCAATCAGCCATCCCCTCACCAATTCCTTCAATTTTTGAAAGCTCAATTTTTGGTTACCATTTTCTAACTCATGCTGTGACCCAGCTAATTGGTTTTTCTAACCGTTTTTTGGTAGAATTTTTAAAAAAAGGTTCACATTTTAAGCTCTCATTGGAAAAAATTCCCAGACCCACTAGATGTCATTTTACTGCAGATCAAAGTGAGTGTTTCCTGGTGCTTGGATCACCCTGTACTGGACAAAAAGTTGATGAGACTCTCAGTGGTCAAAGCGCCGTTAGAACCGCAGGTGAGGTTTTCAGGGCCAAAAAGACTATAGCCGGTTGTGCAGTGAACACTAGCCATGGTGCCGGGAATTGTTGGAAACTGCGTAGGTGCATGGCTGATTCTGCTGTATGTCGGCGCTGTCAGTGGTGGACAGATAACTGAAGACAATGTCGCTTGCTCTGCTATTAAAATGGAGAGAGCGGAGTAAACGAACTAGGATTGCAAATGAGGGTTGCAGGATCGGTGCTCAATAGGCCACTACAGATGCAGGAGGATAATGTGTTTGTTCTGTCGGTACTCAGTTCATAGCCTGCTTTTAGCTTACCTTTGAATAGTCATAGCACAGTCATAGTACTCATGGCGACTGTTTGGTTCATGCATTGGCGACAGTGAAGGGGACGCAGTGAGGCTGGCTGGAGAGGGGATCCTGGGGTCTGGCATCTCAGGTGGAGAGAGCGTAGTTACTTTGCACTTTTTAAACTTGTTGGCAGTATTCCAAAATTTGAATTTCCCGCAATTTGCGACTGTAGTTGTAGTTACTGTGTAGTGTAAATATGTGCAGTTCTTATTTCTTAACTAAGCAAAAAACAATTCCGCTACTGAGCTCTTTCCATGCCACATAATTTGTTTTGTCATGGGGAGCAGACAAACAGAAGTTGAAAATCAACATAAAAGCAAAAAACCATAAATGATCGTTAAAGATTTGAGGAGGAAATGGGAAAATCGGTTTACAATGAAAATGATTCATCATTTTTCTAAGAAATTGTGAGCCAAAGCAGACATACTCTCATGAAAGCTATGCTCTCGGTTAACATGGATCGGGGGATAATCTTTGTAAATGGCAAGAAAGCACCGAGACAGCTCTCGGTAGGCTTTGTGCCTTGGCTCAACACCACTCCCCAGCACAAGCTTTTTCAAGTGCTGCTACTATTGCAAATCTTCAACAAACTTAAACAAAACTGAAAATGATGTTACTAGCCTTTGGTCTCTATGATAATCATCAGCTTATTAAAGGCCTAGTGTCAGAAATGACACCATCACCGATTCCGCTCATATTTTTGCGCGGCCGCAGGCCGCCTGCCGCGAAGGGCAGGGCAGTCAGAGCTCCGGAGGCCGTAGGGCATGGGTGCGAAGGCCCTGGAGCGTAGCCTAGCATGCGAAGCATGCTAGGCGAAGCGTAGGGGCCGTAGCACCCGTGCCCGGAGGCCGGAGGAGCTCTGGCGCCCTGCCCGGAGCGGCGGGCGGCCAAGGCCCGCTTATACAGTTACCCTATTTTTCGTCCGTCTGTCCGCATATATATATATATATATGTGTGTGGTACCGCAGCCCGTACTCCTCGGTTTTTCAACCAAATGAGCTGAAATTTTGCATGGTGGTCCGTCTAGGTGGTGGCTCGGGACGTTTTTTTGGGATCGGCGAAATTTTGACTTGTTCTAGATTTATGGTCAAAAAACCTCAAAAATTGGGGCCTTGAAATTCGAAAATTTTTCGAAAATGTGCATTTTACTTGTATTAATTAATAAAAATATTATTTTTAGTTTTAAAAGCCTCAGAAACCAAAACAAGACTTTAATATTCCTTTTCTGTTTGTCATTCCAGTTCAGTTCTAGTTGCTGTGGGGGAAAGTGGAGTACTGAAATAAACTGAGACAAAATCTGATAAGTGTCAAGACGGCCGCACATCTATTGGCGATAGCCGATACTACCTTGTTTTAATTGATAGGTGTTACCATTGTAAGCTTGCAAGGGTATAACGTTTTGGCCAAAAGGTCTCTGTTCCAGAATTAAAAATTCCTTAAGTTGCCTATGCTACAACATGGTAGAGGGTTCGAAAAAGTACGAAAAAATTCATTTAAAAAAATTTTCAGGTGGCGCAACACTTGGTAACACGAGGTTTGGTGTATTTTGATGGGAGACGTTGATTTAGGTCAAAAATGTTGTCAAAAATGAGCGCGTCGAATCGCGTGGCCCAAAAATCGACCAAATATTGCAAAAGTTGACAGTGGGTATTATTAATACAGAATTCAATGATTCGACCACGGTTAGAACCGTCTTGACAAGCGCTAAAAATTTCGTCAACACAACAAAGCTCTCAATACAAGTTTTGCATAAGCATTCCAGAAAAACAGTGAAAAACATGATTTAATAGCAATTTTGATGGGGTCAAAATTATTTAAAAATAAATTTTATTAATATAGACTTATTTTTACAAATATGAGTCAATTTTGGGGCGTACATTACAAAAATCAGGACCTCAATTGCATAAAAAAATTTTAAAATATGAAAATATGGAAAAAACTTTCAAATATCTCCAAAAATGACCATTATACCAAGTTTTTGGGCTCCACGCGCCACGGTACATCGATTTTGCCCAATTTTTTTTCCTTAAAATATTGATTTTGGTTATTTGCTGACCCTGTTGAGCAAAGAAAAGTGGAGAATTAAAATTGGATTTTTCATGAATTTATTTCATTTTATCCCTATGCTACAATACATAAAATTTAAATATTTTTTTCTTAAAAAAATACTTCAAAGTGAAAAAACGGCTTAAGCGGGCAACCTTACTTTGGTGTCCCCTAACTAGGAAAAAAATTTCATCAAAATCGGAGGATGTGTAATTTTTGACATTTGACCTTTAAGCTAGCAGTTGCCAAGAGTTTGGCAAGCTAGTTTTTGCCCCTGTACTTGGATTGCCCCTGTAATTGGTTTGCCAGTGTACCGAGTTTGCCCCTGTACCGGAACTGTGACTGTACCGATTTGCGATATACCGGCTTTGGGTGTTTGGCGTTGTGGGGTGTGTGGGTTGTGGTTGTTGTTCTTTTTTTTTCTAGTGGTGTGGTTGGTGGTTGGGTGGGTGGGTGTTTTTTTTTTTTCCGCCTGTGTTTGTGCGGCGCGTCTCGTCTCCTTTGTCAAGAGAGCGCGGTTTTTTTTGAGGGCGCGCGGGGAGCAAGAAGGCGGGGGGTCAGAGGGGGGATGGGTTGTTCGAAAGAGAAAAAAGAAAGGTTGCTTCATTACCGGGCCTGGGCGGGCGGGTTTTAGGTTAGGGGGGTGTTTGGAGTTGGAAGGGGGAAAGGAACACCCCCCTGCTGCCGATTTTTTCATGCCTGTTTATTAATAAAGTAGAATAATTTCAACTTCTATTATGTGAAATATAATTTTGGTGTGGCGTTTCCCAAGCCAGTTTCGTTGACCTTGAGCCAATGCGGCGGGCAGAGCGGTGCCTAGTTCATTCTGTCTATAAACTCGCTTTCTATTCCCTCCACTTTCTCCCTTCGGTGCACAATGAAAGAGATCCTCGCTACGTTACTGCTGTAATTCACCACAGCGTTTGGTAGAACAGAGAGCTAGGTTGCTCAGCTGTACCCTACGACCGACCACCTCTACAAAGCCGACTACAATGCCCAGCCCAACTTCCGCCTACAGCGCCCCTTCTACAACTCCAGCCTTTGATCTCGCCGCCACCTTCTAACAGCAGCGTTCGAGTCAACGGCTCCAGTCACCGATCTACCGTGACAGGACAGTGACTCGAGACCAGCCTGCAATGACGGCCTTCGCTTTGCTGCTAGACAGAATCACCTGCAGCGCCCGGACTTCACCCAGCCAGAGACAGCCTTGAGAACTCCGATATGGTGGCATCTGCGACTACGCTGCAAGGAATTGAAAATTGACTTTGAGTCTATTTTCAATGTCCGATCTTCACCAGCAACATCGCAGCTCCGAGTTTCACACTATACTTGAATGGATATTGCAAAACTCTCTACATCAGGAAACGTCATCGATGATGTCAGCCAATGTCAGTGCCACCGTACTTTGCTGCGATGGGTCCAGAAGCAAACTGAAAAGTTCCTCTTCAACTACCAGCCTGCTTCAATGATTTCACTCTATCCTTATGGATTTTGTGAAATCATTCTATGCCAACGATCGAGACCAGATTCAACTTCGATGCCTGGCAGTGAAAATTAACTGAAAAGTTTCTTTTCATGCCATCTTTGAAAAGCATCGTCAACAGAATATCATCATCCTTGAACAGATTTTGACAATTCTCTACTGCTGCTAGCCTACCAGCTCTGAACGACTTCGCAGCTGGACTTTGAAAAATTGGCTATTGTCAGTTTTCAAAGCGCTCCGCTACCAGCTCCAGTCTACGTCAGCACGGAATCAACTTTGCTGCTTGAGCATCGAAAACTAACTGAAAAGTTGTTTTCCTGCTATCTACGCAAGCATCGTCGACGGCAATTTCATTATCCTTGAATGGATTCTGAAATTCCCTGCAGCTACCAGCCAGCAACGGATTCTTCGCATCTGCTGCTAGAGTTTCAAAATTGGCTTCGGTCAGTTTACAAACTCGCTGCTGCCTGCTACAATATTCACCGGCCAGCAGCTGCCAGCTTTCCAGCCGACACTTTGTCTTCACTGCTCGAGTTCGAAAATTGGCTCCGATCAGTTTTCGGAACTCACTGCTGCCTGCTGCAATCTTGTCAAAGTCAACAGCAGACAGCGTTCCAGCAGAAGCTTCACCTCCACTGCCCGAGTTTTGAAATTGGCTCCGATCAGTTTCAAACTCACTGCTGCCTGCTGCAATCTTTGTCGGCAACAGTAGCCAGCCTTCCAGCAAAAGCTTTGCCTCCGCTGCTCGAGTTCGAAAATTGGCTTCGATCAGTTTTCAAACTCACTGCTGCCTGCTGCAATCTTCGCCGGCCATCACCGTTTATGAATCCTTTCGGATTTGTAAACTTTTGAGCATCGCTGGAGAAGACCAGCCCGATTCAGAATCGGCCACCGTCTTTTGACGTTGCCCATCTAGATTTACTAATCTTTATGATTAGGTGAATCTCTGCGCAATAAACTGGAAGACACTTGGCGAAAACGATTCAGAATCGGCCTCTACTCTTCAAGGATTGACAGCGACCTGCATGGACACAGCCTAGAGGACTGCATCCATCGTGGCCTCTACTCCCTGCCAGCCATCTGCAACCCCAGCCTGCTCGCCTACGGCCAGAAGGACTACTTCATGGACGGCGTCAACTGTGAGCGCAACGCCTTCGAGGCCTTCGTCCTCTGCGTACGCTCTGACAGCAATGCCATCCACAAAGGGGCCTCCAGTCACCCTGCGCCCTCATCCTTCTGCCCGTCCTGGAAGACCGCGTAGTTCCTGGACAACTACCGCTGCTTTCGCTATGGCTTTCTGGACGGCCACAACTGGAACCTGAATGCCGCGGACTGCAACATGTTCAGTATCCTGGACAACTTTGGCTGCGGCCTCTGCCACTTCCAGATTGCCATCGGCGACATACTGGCCTCCAAACTCCGTCTGCTCGACTGCGGCCACTGCTTGCTGCCTATCCTCTGCTCCAGCATCAAGCGGAACTAGTCCGGCATCTGCGCTGCCTTCTACTCCGGCAGCTACATGTACACGCACAGCGCCATGAAGCTCCGCCTTTGGAAGACGTCTCTCCAATTCCACAAGGGCCATCACTATCACCCTCCTTCCTTACTGCGCCCCACAGCCAGAGGTCGGTGGTGTACAAGGCCTACGGAATCCTGGACGGCTTCCACAATGACTTCGGCAACTGCATGAACGCGTACAGCGTCATGAAGTTCCACATCTGGAAGGCGCCCACTCCAGACCTCAAAAGGTATCCTGCCCTCCGCCCTCCTCCTTGCTCCGCCCAGCAGTAAGAGGTCGGTGGCATACCAGGCATACGGAAACCTGGATGGCTTCCAGCTCCACCTCCACGGGCATGCCGACGAATTGGCCAACTGTGACCAATTCGCCACCTGCCAGACTTTGCACTATCTATTGAGATATGCAAATTCTATCTACGCTTCTTTCAACGAATCCAAAAGGAGGCGAGAGTAGCGCTAAACATAAAGTTTACGTAACTCTGCAAAGCCTCTTTTGGAGCGGCCTTCAGACAGCTCTGCTCCGGCAGTTCCTCCAACTCCGCCCTGCCTTCAGCTCAGCACCTATACCCCGAGCAAGTTGCCAGCGTCATCCCGAGCTGCGTCAATCTCTTTGTGGCCATCAACGACTGCAACTTGCCCGGTGTCATCCCGAGCTGCGTCAACTTCTTCTACGCCTTCAACCTGCAGCAATTGCTCAGCGTCATCCTGAGCTGCATAAATTTCTTTGCAGCTCTCAACATGAGCAATTGCTCAGCGTCATCCCGAGCTGTGTCAATTCTTTGCAGCCTCCCACCTGAACAAATTGTCAGTGTCATCCCAAGCTGCGTCAATTTCTTCGCGGCCTTCAACCTGAACAAATTGTCAGCGTCATCCCGAGCTGCGTCAATGTCTTCGCGGCCTTCAGCCCGCACAATTGCTCAGTGTCATCCCGGGCTGCTGCAAACTCTCTGCTGCCTTCACCTAAGCAATTGCATGGCCACTCGCCCCTGCCTATGGGCCAAAAGAATCAACGTAAGAGAAACAACGTAAACCCAAGCAAACAAAACACTGTCATCCCAAGCTGCGGAATTTGGTGCAATCCAGCCAGGCCAACTGTTCCAGTCATAAGAAGCGCAGAGAAAGTACTACTCTCTCACCACACTTGAAATGCCCTCATCAATCTACGATGCCTAAAAGGCGCAGCCAAAGCTTCGCCGCCCTTCCATCCTGTGGCCTATATGCGGCCAAAGGACCTCCAGTCCTCCCTCTGGCGGATCCGCTTGTACCAGACGCCCGAGCCTTACAAGCCCTGCATGTCCGCCTAGTGCACCCCCAACGTACAAGCCCCCTCAATTCGCCCCTTCAAAGCCTCACAGCCTCCAGTGCGACAGGCACCTAAGCATTGCCTAGCTTAGACTGCCCGCCTTTCGCACCACCGACATGCGCGTCCATCTCCATTCACCTCTCACCTCTGTCTCTACTTTCGCTGCTGGGCAAGAGAGAAGGGTACCCAAACGGAACCAGGAACCTAAGTCTACAGGCCAGCGCCTCCAATTGCGTGGCCATGATTTGCCTGTCTCCGGACCTGAACCTGAGCCAGGTGGCCAATGCCTAGAAGGACTACAGTCAGATGGCTCAAACTACCCCCTTCTTCCACTCCTCATAGGAACGGATGCCGAAGACCTGCTTCAGCTACTGCCGCTATGAGAACATCGTCTATCTAGCCGCCGGCGCATTCAGCACATCCTCATGACACCCTCCATCTACCCTCCATCTACCCTCAACCCCCCTCCTTCACTGAGGCAGATCAAGAAAGGCCAAGAGTGCATTCTTCTACGCCAAGCGCGCCCAGCTGGGCATCTCTGAGACACAGAGCATCCTCAGCCAGCGCACAGACAAACGCCCATAACCCCTGCACCCTCAAACACTCTTCCTTTCTCCTAAGGATGGGAGCTGAAGACTAGCCTCTTCTATCGCCACTTTGAGATCATTGCATTTCGCATCACCGGCGTATCTGCAAGTCTTCACAGCACCCTACCTGTACCTTCCAGCCCCACCCCCTCCAAACCTGAGACAGGCCAAGATTGGCCTCAAGCACGCACAGAGCTTCTCCAGCCGGCGCCTCTCAGACAACAGACAGGAGCTGAAGACTAGCCTCTTCTATCGCCGCTACGAGAACACCGCCATTCACACTGCCGGCGTATCTGCAAGTCTTCACAGCACCTCCTCTCTACCCCGGCCCATTAGCCTCGACAGGCCAAGATTGGCCTCGAGTGTGCTCTGCCTGGCCAAGCACGCCTAGCTGGGCATCTCTGAGATGCAGAGCCTCTCCAGCCAGCACCTCTCGGACAGCGCACAGATGGACGCCGACAGTCCCCTACCCCTCCTCAACCTTCCCCTCCATCTACCCCCAAGCACCCCTTGCGGAGCCCCAAGGCCCAGACCTGCTCCAGCAAGCGCCGCTTGGCCAGCGTATAGATGGACACCGGCAATCACCTACAAACCTTCTTCCTCCTTTCATCCTTCAAAGAGGCCTGAAAGGAGCGGCATCGACTCTGCCTTTCAAGATATCGCCGACTATAGCATTAAAGTTTTACTTTAATGAAATACTGCAGCAAACTTCTCATCAACGCTTCTATTATCCTAAAAAACGGATAAAAGAAGATATCTACGGAACTTCCGTTCTACACTGCGTCTGACTAAGATTTGCCGACCTTTTCGATGGCGCAAATCTGCAAAGGCTACGGCTTCCAGACCTCCGCCCACAGCCTCGGCTTCAGCTTCCAGATCTTCGCCTACAGCCTCCAGACGCCCATTGACCTCTTCTCATTCTACGCCAATCAATTGGTCGCTAAAGAATGATACGTCAATGTTCATCAACGGCCAGCACATTTCTTCTCTGCTCTTCAGCTAAAAGGGAAGGGAATGCGACTGGCGCAGGCCTACGGCCATCTGTTTCTACATGGTCTAGTTCAGCAAGCTCAGCGGCAACCGGGTTGCCTTTGACTGCAACCTGAACCAGGCACAGGCCAACGACCACCCCATCTACACAGTCTGATTCGGCAGGCACAGGCCTACGGCCACCAGGAGTTCAGACTGTCCCTGCACTCTCGTTTCAGCAGCCTTCCTCTGTGGACTCCGACTGCGAACAGGAGGCGACAAACAGCAGCAACTACATCACGAGTCAATCTGTCCCTGCAATCCTCCTCCAGCAGCCTTCCTCTGTGGACTCCAACTGCGGACAGGATTCGACAAATAGTAGGACTAAAACTCAACTGCCAAGCTTCTCATCTCTAGCAGCCATCCTCTGTGGACTCCAACTGCAGACCTGAGAATGGCAACGACGCAGCATCTGTCATTAGCAATTCCTTCACAGCAGCCTTCCTCTGTGGACTCCAACTGCGGATTGAACTGCAAACTCAGATGACTGCGGAAAGCCCCGTCTAAGAGCTACAAAGAGCCAGCTGGCAACAACTACTCGGCCTCACTGCTACTCTTCTCTGTTGCCCTTATGGGGGGGAGGCAGGGAGACTGCAAGGGCATGCCCTGCTCCACTCTGCCCATTTGCTGAGGAAGCGGGAGAACGGCAGGATTCAATAGCTGGGACGACCGACATGGGAGCGGCGTCACGTGAAGGGCTGGCAAAGCCCCTCGTTCCTTCTCTCTTCGGAGGCACAGCGGCCCATTAGTTACTCTGCAAAGGCCTAGTACGCCTTTTGCCACCTTGAGCCATCGACGGATGGAAGGAGGATGCAGAGGAGAGCAAATTTGTTCTATGGAACTCTGAGCTGACGAGCACAGGATTCGCGACAGCGCAGGCCTACCAGGTGGCAATGACAGCGCCCAGCCTACCAGGTGGCTGGTTATCGACATGGGAAGGAGAACGGAACAATGAACCCTCAGCATCAGTCGAGGCCTACCCGGCGGCTATTCGACAAATGCAGACTACTTCGAGTCTGCTTCGCAGCCAGACAGGTGGCTGATCTCGTCAGTGGGCGGGGTCCGCCTCGCAGCCTACCAGGCGGCTGACTGGATGAGCGCAGGCTACTTCGAGCCTGCTTCTGCGGCCAAACAAGTGGCCGATCTCATAGTGCAGGGCCAAAAGGAGTCCGCCTCGCAGCCAAACAAGTGGCTGACTGGACGGGGGGTGGGGGGGGGGGAAAGGGTGGAGTGAGGAGAGCGCAGGCTACTTCGAGCCTGCTTTGCAGCCAAACAAGTGGCCGATCTCGTCAGTGCGGGCCAAAAGGAGTCCGCCTCGCAGCCAAACAAGTGGCTGACTGGACGAGCGCAGACTACTTCGAGTCTGCTTTGCAGCCAACCAAGTGGCTGATTCTCGTCAGTGCGGGCCAATAGGAGTCCGCCTCGCAGCCAAACAAGCGGCTGACTGGATGAGCGCAGACTGCTTCGAGTCTGCTTTGCAGCCAAATGAGTGGCTGAATTCGACAAGTGCGGACTACTAAGAGTCCGTTGCACAGCCGAATAAAAGTGCAGACTACTTGGAGTTTGCTTCGCAGCCAACTAGGAGGCTGATCCGACAAACACAGCCTACTGGACATCTGTTTCGACAGCCTCAAGTGACTGCGTCAAACGGGAAATCTCGGCTCAGTGCAGCACATTACGACTGTTTCGACAATGCGTAAAGTGCATGGCAGCGAATTCGGAGCAAGCAAAAGCCTGGCCTCCTATACAGCCAGCTTCAAGTTTCGCCTCACTTCGCCGCCTGCCCCAGCCCTCCTACCTACTATTCGGCACCCCTCAAACTCCCCCCTGCCTACACCCCCTCGCTGTACACTCCGCTCCACAGCGCCACACACACACTCCCCTGTGAACCGCCCAGCCTCCACTATCAGGAACCTGCTCCCCCAGTCTTCGCAAGAAGGGCGGCAAGAAGAGAGGGCGGACTAATTGCTCCTCCCTCTGCGGGCCTACGTTTTTTGGCACAAGCCACAAAAAGCGGCCTCCAAGGAGCTGGCAAACAGTGGCAATTAATGACCCGCCCTGCTCCACACCCCTCTTCTTTTGCCCCTCCAGAAAAAGCATCCTCCAAGGAGCAGCTAAGCGTGGACGATTAATGACTCCACACTGCCACCACCCCCTGCCTTTTTTGCGCCCCTCGCAAAAAGCGGCCTCTACAAACACTGGCGCCCATCTGTCAGCTCTAATCGCCCCACTGCCTTAGTGCCTGGATTGTTAACGATCCCCCTCTCTCAGCCTAATTGCCATATTAGTCAGCTTTACACACCCTTCTCCCACACACACTGGCTGATTGCACACAGGAGGCTTCTTTCAACGCCTAATGGTGATAAATGAAGACGAAGTTTTTCCACCAGTGCTCCAGAGGGACAGGCCTCTGCCTAGCCTGCTTTGGCCTCCACACACAGGAGCTTGGAAATCCGCCCCCTGCTTCTCTACACTATCACCACCTCCCCTCCACTATGGCCCCGCCCCCGATGTGGGGGGAGGATCAGATGTACCTGGTGAGCTACTCCTCCAGCCTCAGTCACTCCCTCTGCCAAGCCCCCTCTGCAGCCCATCTCTGAGTCCCGGCTCCAGTCCTACAGCGACCTTCCACTGCCCCTACCATCGGCGTACACGCTCTAGCAGCCCATCGTCGACAACCTCCAGCCCTATGCATCAGCCCCTGCCATATTTCTCTCCAAGAAATATGTCCGTCGATGCCTCCCTGCAGCCAACAGGAGATGAAATAGACACCACGCCACACCAGGGGGAGGAGGAAAAGGAAGGAGAGGAGGTGGGCGAGGAGGAGAAGGAAGGAGGAGGCCATTCCGAGTCGGAACTGGGAAGGAAGCGATCACGCTTCTCTGACAAGCCCACGGCCTTGGACAGCCATGGACACTCCAAGCCGACCAAAGGGGGACAGGACCTCTTCGCCTTCCTCAAGGGAGGCAAGAACCCAGGAGAAGGGAGCAGGAAGTCTCCCAGACGCGACCAACGATCTCCTGGTCTTCGCTGACAGTCGCCCAGACAAAGCGACGGGTCCCCCAAGCCGACACGGGCAGAGAAGGAGTTCCAGGTCCTACCTACACTCCTTCCCCTATCACCCGCTTACATCCTGCCCGAGGGAGCCACAGCAGCCGCGTCATCAATGGAGACAGAAGCCAGCGTGTCCTACAGCACACCACCAGTTAGCCCCTCACCGGCCTCCTTGTCTCCCGCCTCGACCGGGACCTCAACCACTGCTCCACTTCCAGCTCAAGCGGCTGCAAGGGTCACCTTTGCCTCCCTTTTCATTCCTGAAGTGCCAGCCCCAGGGAGTCCCGCGCAGAGGGCAGCACAGGCAGACCCAGGCTACCAGAGCTTGCAGGCCTACCTGAACACCGGCTCGGCTCTGCTAGCCAGAAGTCAGCAGAACTGTGCCCGCCTCCTTCAGCAGCTCGCCTGGAAGCAGGAGGCCATAATACAACTGGAGCTACAGGTCCAAAGACAGAAGGGGGCCACCCTCAGTTTGAGCCTTGACTCCCTCCAAGCTCAGAAGGCACTTTCCTTTCAAAGAGAGTGCCTGGGGTTGGAGGCAACACGTTCCAGGGCAAACAAGTTCCAGGGTGACAGCTACGTCATCAGCCAGAAGCAGGCCGACAGCCTCTACGCTGCCTTCTCTGGCCTCCGCAAGCTGCGCCAGATGCACTCCAACCTACAAACCATGGCCGCCATCGTCGATGAACTGCCAGACGTGGACAAGGTCACGGAGAATGGAGGGAACTTCGATCAGCCATGACGACAGGACAATCAAGGAGCCTCCTCCTCCTCAGCCCACTCACGTTCTCGCTCATGCTCACCTCCGCCGCAAGTCACGTGGAGGAGCAACGCGAGGAGAGAGGAAGCCAATGGCTGGAGACAGCGAGCCCGGAGTGTCGCTCGCCATCCATGGTGATTGGGACAGTGACGTTGGACCCCTGCAGCCCACTTCCCCTACTCCCTACTTCCCACTCCCTACTCCCACCATGTCCCTGATGCATGCCTCCTATCTACCATGCCAGCCCTTGCCAGCCTCTGACCTTCACCTTGAGATGCCAGAGGAGCAATGGAATAGAGGAGAAACGCAACTCAGAAGGAGCACTCCAATGACATGCCACTGGGAGGAACGGGAATCGAGGAAAAGCTCAAGGAAGCGACACATCATAATGTCACAAGACACAGTGAAGGGAGGAGAGTCCAATTGAGACACCACGATTGGGATGAACACCTGGAAAGGCAACGCTATGTCCCCCCTCCACCTTCTGCCGTCCACCGAAGGCCATGCTGTCCAGTCTATTCACCGACGGTCGGAGGGTCTACTCAACCCTTCTGTGCGTCTTCCGGGACTACAACTGCAGCTATCACAGCCACTTCGTGGACAGCCTCAAGGAAGAACTGTTGTATCTAGACCAACCTGTTACTTCTGGACCAACCAGCACTCCTCCTGCCTGCTCAGCTTCAGCTACGGCAAACCGGACATCCCGGGTGCCATCCACTGTGACTGTGGCTGCTTCTTGCCTGCCTTCAGCAATAAGACCACCGGCACATTCCACACCAAACACAGCACCTAACCCATCTACTGCTCCCTTTTGCCCGCATCCAGCTACCAAGTGCTGGCCTTCAGAACTTTGCCTGCACAGCTGAAGTTCTGCTTCCTGTCTGGCATGCTCGTCGGCGTGAAGCGTTCCAAGCCCAGCTTCACCATCATCTTCCACTTCGGCCACTTCATGACCAAGCTCAGCGTCATGCAGCCACATCATGCCTTCCCCTCAGTCTGATGCCAGCCTTGGACTCCGCCTACGGGAACCTGGACGGCTTGTCCAACAACTTCCACTGGGACATCGACGGTTGCGCCTCATGATCTGCACTGGCAACCAAATCAGCGCCCACCTACTCCACCTCACCGCCCCCTGGCCCACCGTCAACCGAGGTGATAAGAACTGCTCATTCGGCAGCATCTCTCATGCTGTCATCCTTCCATCAACCCTTGATCCTACTAATAGCGCGGCCGGAGCCCACCCATTCACCAACCAAAGGGCTCAGCCGAAGGCTTCAAGCCTCCTGCACTCCGCCATCTGGGGCCTGGACAACATGGCCCTCCAGCCTTGCTTGCACATTCGTCACTTCGCCTAGACAGGCATTACTGGCGTCCCTTACCCTACACACCTTCATACCCATCACTCTCCATCTCTTTGGCCACCAGAAGGGAGAGTACCCGAACCGAGTACCTGAGTACCCAAACCAGCACCGGAAAGCCAAGCTCTGCTACTGTCCGTAGACGCACAGACAGATGGACAGCGTCTTCATCGGCCTACAGCACAGCAACGCATCCTACTAAGCAATACGGAACTGAACGAAGTACAGACGCGCACATACAGCAAACCCAG
>JASANA010011008.1:0-25323 GCA_030248095.1 Ptycholaimellus sp. GST1_10 | reverse complement strand
GCCCATGACATCCATGAGGCAGGGCGGGCATCGTCCCCGATGCCTCAAGCCAGGAGCACGGGAAGGAAAAAAAAATATTGGATAATTGCAGGGTGGAGGGAGTTGCTGAGGTTGCAGGAGAACCGGAAGTGCCTGGGCTCCTCGCGCCATATACATGGAGGCAGACACAACTGATTTCCTGATGAAGGCCACTTCATTTTATATTTGCTAATGTACAAGAATGCTAGGGGTGAAATTAAGGGATGCCCTACATTCTCATGTATGCGCAGCAGTTATCCAAACCATCAACTAAGACAGGCCTCTCTAGTTTTGTTTAGCCATTAGAGTCTGTCTGAACAACTGCTGCACTATACTGAAGCTGGATGGGAACATTTCATCACTATACACAAACAGCAAGCAATAATACGCCACACCTGTACACTAGAGCCCGTTTCGGAAGGTGTCACCATGTTTGAGAACAATGAAGAAGAATCAAAATGAAAGCACAATGTGTCGCTTAAAGAAGGGTCCCTCGCGCAAGCTTAATCAATTTTTCCCTCGCGCTAGCTCACATAATTGTCCCTCGCGCCAGCTTAGAGAGAGCATCGTAAAAAGTGCTAATCATCAAAAGCAACAACTAACAACTATCAACTTGAAATTCCTCCTCATACCACTATCACTTAGACAACATCAACCAGGGTTTTACTCTAACAGCAGTGGGGAGTGTTGGTAGGGGCGTGGAGTGAAAGTGTCAGAATGAGTTCTTGGGCAGAGTGGCTGTCAGTAGTAGTCCCCGCTGCAACGACCGCCATAGCCCCAGTCATCTTCCCAGTCGTAGTAGGATGGCTGTTGATGCCATCGGTTCCATCCTCCACTCGGGCCTGGGCCTGACTCCTTGTAGTCCCTCCATCTCCTCATTCTGTCCTGCCCCGGTCCTCCTCTTCCTCGTCCTCTCCGTTCTCCCCAGCGACCTCCGCACCTGCCGCCTTGTCTGGAGGTGAAACGACCATCTGGTGGTTCTGGGCGCCATTGCTGCTCGGGGATCCACTCCTGGCGCCTTTGGAACAGCGGCAAGGCCCAGCTGTCCGGATTATCATCATGAACAAGCACTACTTGGCAGCCTTTAACCCCCAGAAGGCAGACTCCTATGTTATGCCAGAAGTCGCCCGTACACTCACTGCAAAACCCTCTCTCCTACCGATTATTGACCCACCCCCAAAACAGGCTGGAGCAAATCCAACGGCAACAACCGACTTGGCATCCTATACAATGGCAACACCTGACCCAGCACCCTATGCCTACACTACATTAGAAATCATGTTTCCCACAATTCCAGGGGTCATATACAAACTACAGTTTGTCGTCAAAGCAGGACTCACCACCCCCCTCACACTTGGTTGGACTTCCCTTAAATTACTCCAAGCCAATGTCCGCACCTGGTCAGAACTCATGATTATCAACTCCAGACGGTTTGAATGCCCACGCCATATCCCGCTGGTGTACTGTCCTCGAAAATCGGCTATTCCATTACATCAAGATATATTGATCAGCGACAAACATATCATTGTCACATCAGGCCCCCTACCAGACCCATCAAAGCCATATCGCCTTCCACCACCACCCCCAACCTTAGTTACGCATCTCCCAGACACCACCCCCTTGCCCAGCGCAGATATCGATGAAAGACCAGCCCAAAAAGACCCACGTCGCAAGAACCCTAAATGTCCCAATCATCTTCCCCTCCTTCTCCAAACATCTACCAAGCCCACAGCAAGCCTGGCCCAAGCCCACGCCCACCTTGGTCGAATCCAGCTCCCCACAACTACAAACGACGATGGCTTAGCACCTAAATCACCACAGTCCGCGAAGCGCAAACACAAATCTAAGCGCAAACCAGCTGTGACTTCCACCATGCCAGACCTCCTTACTCCCAACTTAACAATGGACCAAGCTCAAATATCCCCCATACCTGACTCCAATTCACCCACCATCGAGCAGTCTTTGGACCAGATTCAGGATTTGACCACTTCCCTTAACCAGCTCGACCTCGAATTGGAAGCAACGAGGCAACCGGAGGAACACAACCAAACCCCAACCCCTAATCACCCTGACACTGAACCCCCCACAGTCAACCCTCCTAGTGAACTTATCCCACCGCCCCCAATGGAGACCACCATGTGCACCATCCTTGAGGAACCAGCCCAACCTGATTCACCGCCTATGAACTCCTATAGCCCTGACAGCATTTCTGTACGGGCAGATTCCAACACTACCCTGACCCCAGAACACCTTCCCGATGACACCCCTCCAACTCCTATGCTGGATCAATCTCCTCCACCTCCTGGGAACGAACACCCCCCGGCCACTATCGCTGTCATCGGTCCATTGCGCCACACCCAGTCCCCACTTCCCGCCAATATGGACCTTAAGAGGGCGCGCTCACCAACTTCTGCCACAATCCACCCACCACCCCCAGACAATATATTTACAGTCATCCACATTGAACCCACACCAGAACTGGAAAAATATAACTACATTCTACCGGCCGTCATTGATATGGCAGCCGACACATGCTTCATCAGGCCGGACTATGTTCAGCATCTCAATTTAACAATAGAACCAGCTCCCCACCAGGATTGGAACCTTCCCACACACTCGGATCTTGTCACCACTGGCATAGTTCATCTTGCTATGGCCTTTGCAGAAGCACCCACCCTCTGGGCACGAGTAGAGTTTTACGTCGTCCCTGACCTCCTCGTCTCCCTCGTCCTTGGCGGTACCATTCTACAAGCCTATCAGGCCGATGTATATTTTGCCCAAAAGCGTTGTCGGTTGTGGGTCCGGAGGGTGATGCTGACCTCCCAGTCACCATCCATACGGAAGTTGATGCGGAGGATGCAGGCCTCGGCCATGTCTACCTCTTACTGGCCGCACCGGAACACTATCCAATGCTGCCCCCACCCTTATCACAGGACACGTTATTGGCAGACGATACACCTAGCAGTAGAACATGCTATATGCTCGCGCCGGCCGACGACCCACCTGACCCTATAGACCCCCACCCTCAAGTCATTCACAGACCATGACCCCCACCATCCTGTCATATGACTATTCCGCCACCCGCACAATCCCTGATCCTCAGTTACAGGGGCCAACATACATTTCAGGCCATCATAGACCCAAACTGGCCGTTCTCCTCTCTTCCCCTGCCCCCATATGCTCCCAGGCCTCCAACCAACCCCCACTTTTCCACATACTACACACCTTTTGGTTACCCTGCCCCATGCAGCCATCAATATGGCCTAATACTTTGTTGATGTTGGTGTGACCTTTCCTGCAGCCCCAAAATACACCTTAACATCCAATGTGTCCTTTCCTCCCCGTTACCAGCCCCTCTCATCTGGAACAGTGCCACTCTGCCTCTTGAATGCTGAATACAGAAACCTGATGACAGAACTGGTGGTTCGCGGACCCCTTACTTGGACGCAACACATTCCCACCACACCAGTCCAGTTTCGGAATTCCACACCGGCACCTTGGCGGTGCAATCATAGCTCCCCGTTCCATTCAGGCACCCAGGACCTACCACCGGAGTGGTGCCCTCAGCAATTTATCGCCTCCCTCCAGACCCACCCCGAATTGAGTAACTTTGGACATTTTGTACCATTCCCTGTCCTAGCCCCTATGATACCATGTGCCCAGTGCCGCAGTGGCGCGATTGGACATCTGCTTTCTACACACCAGCGCTCACCTATAACAAAACGACCAGTTTCCCTGCTATCTCTCCCCGACATTCCCCCACCACCTTTTCTTCCCACCCGTTCACATCGAACAAAGGACAGTAGCCTCGCTTCCAGACCACAATCTGGCTCATCTAAGAGCCCAGTACGAGACTCTCAGAGCAGCCATTCCCGGCACCGACACTCCCCTAGCCAACGAGCTACGACCAATCCCGCCCAATCCACCACCACCCATGCCCTCGCAAGTGCCAGTGCACTTCTTCCGCCCTCACTATCCCAGTATGCGCTGATGCTGATGCCACCCCCAGAAACTCTGCCAGAATTGCCGACTGTCAGGCTAACGTCACCTTTTGTCAAACTTATCATCAACAACCGTCGTCTCATGTGCCTAATGGACACAGGGTGCCCATATAGCCTGATTGACGCCCACCTGGCAACTGCCTGGAACATCCCCTCGACGCCGGCTCCTATCAAACACATCGTCACCCCGGACAAAAAGGTCATACACCTCACACGAATGGTTCAGCTACCAGTTGCCGCAGTTCAAACCCCACGCAATATCAACCCAGTGTCCTTCTACACCTTCTACCGGCTAGCCTGCCCTATCATCTTTGGGCGTAACACTCTCACCAAAATGAAGGCGGCCCTCAACTTTGGCACCACCAAAATCACACTCAAATGGGCTACAGGCAAGCCCATATCCATTCCATTCATTTGTCCAACCATCACAAACGCCCTCACACTCCGCCAAACCACAATACTGCCAGATCAGACAGAACACATTCCTTGCTACAACACTAGCGAGACACACCCCACAGACACTGAACCCATGGCCCCTTGGCCACCGAGCCTCCCACTAGTGGGCTTGGCTGTTTTTATACCCAATCAAGCCATGCTCCGTCTTAGCAGTAAAGCAACTATTCCCCCTGGCCCTGACCCCCCACCAGTCCACCTACCACCACCCTTGCAAGAAATTTATCCCGTTGATCTAAAAATCAACCCCCAAGTAGTTGTCTTTAACGAGCATTCGTCAATCCCAATTGCAATTACAAATAAAGGCGATCAGTCAGTGACTATATTTGCCCCCCGCCTAATGGGTAGGTTCCTGTATTGGCCAACGGGAAAACTATTCCCTGCCCGACCCTATCCTAACCTCCTACAGTACTTCCAAGACAATGAAATGCGACCCCAACTCATGTCCATTGACGGCTACACCCCAACTTCTCACCAGAGTTCACAGGTTATTGAAGTTACCCACAATAACCCTGACCCCCAAGGGACACAGATAGCACCTATTCTTCCACGTGAGCTCCCCACTGATGCCCTGACGTTCCTACCAGCCACCCATAATCTCCAGGAGGCCCTCCTTGCGCTCCACGATTCAAAGGTCATTGCTTACAACAATGGTGACACGTTCCACCGCCTCAACAAAGAAGTAGCCCACTATACCTCTGATCAAGCGGCCATGTTCGCAATGGTCATAACCAACAATATGGATGGCACAAATACCCCCTCTGTCCTCATACAGCTTCTGCACACGCATATTCCGGCAGTAATCGACACAGGCTCCAAGATACATCTGCTCACCCAGACGTCCTTGAATACACTAGAATACGCCCTACTAAGGGATGCTTGCTAGCAGTAGCCACTACTACTACGGGCATACAGTGGACATTCTCTACTGCTATTTTGGCCCCAATGGTGATTGACCCATTTGGCCTTGCCATACAAACAAAGAAACCTGTCATTGCCTACGTCATTGCCTTCGTAGATGAACCTGTTAAAATTTTGACTCAAAATGGTTTATAATTTAAATCAAAATTTATCACGATTTTGTCACAGCTTGTTTAGTTCTTTTTGATATGACAATTCATAAGCACCTCATGCTGTAGCATTTTAGTCTTGTCTAGGTCTTGGCCATGTGCAAGACATATTTACTTGCCACATGAACAAGGCTTCAAACAGTCATTGGGAAAAATCCATCGCTTGGAATTAAGATCTAGGAATTAAGATTTGTTGCGCCCTAGGAATTAAGATCTATCGCATTGAAGCTAATCTGAGCATCAAATCATAACAATCTGCGCAGTTTCCCTTTTGCATTGAAGCTAACCTGAGCATCAGTTTATAAAAATCTGCACAGTTTCCCTTTTTTATATATTTCAGTTAATATTTTAGTTATTTATTAAAATTCAGAGGCCTAAATCAAAATTTCAAGAATTTTGTCATCTGGAGCAGTTTGTGAGCTTTTGATTGCTATATGTCCTAGGGTTCAACCTACCAGTCTTCCAATCAATTCGGGGACAGGACCATGCAAAAACTCAATCACCCATTCATAACTAGGGCGCTGTCGCGCCCTAGGATTCTCCGTGGCAACCAGGACCTTCCAGCTGGCTCTCACCTGGCAGGATGGCTGGGTCAGAGAGCCGTCAGGCTGGCACAACTTTGGGGGCACTGGCGAGAGGCTGCATCCTTGGCCACCCTCCGTCCGGATTGACACCTGGCCTCTGGTCTCCTTCACCACCTTCACCTGCACAGAATGTCTTCTGTTGGGCCAGGATTGGGCGCGGTGACGGCAAGGGAGGAATGCCAGTTTGTCGGGGCAGTAGAGGGCGAGCTCCAGGAGCTTGCAGACACATACGAAGGAGTGGGGAAAATGATCCACCAGGTCCTTCAGTCCATCCATGATGTTGATGCAGTGGGTGGCCCTCTTCTGCGCGGCCTGATCAAAGTTGGCCGTCTTGTGTTGCAGGCATCCAATCTCGCCCTGTTGGAGTGAAATCTCCTCCTTCCTGATGCTGATCTCCTCCATGGCGATGTCCAGGTTGTCGCGGCACAAGTCCAGGGCCTTGCGGGTGTTCGCCAGCTCCGTCTCAAGCACTGTCCTCTTCAACCGTGCCTGCTGCAGGCTCTTCTTCATTTTAGAATGAGCCAGTCGGAGGGGGTGTGCGAAGATGAGGGCCACGTTCTGGTGGCAAACCTGGGCTTCCCGGTCCTGGAGGGCTTCCAGGAGGCAGCCTTGGTTGGCGGTGAGCTCGGCCAGGCACTGGCACTCCTTCTGCAGTCCTTCCACCATTTGTTCTCCTGCTCCTGCTGGAGGGCTCTTGAAGGCCTCAGTGGAGCCGGGGGCGGTGGCGAGGGGGAGCATCTTCATCTTCATTCCCCGCACCCAGTCCTGTCCAGGTGGGGGAGGGCAGAGGAAGTAGATGTCCGTCAGCCGCGGCAGGATGCGGCGGAGCTGCAGCTGTAGCTGGCTTCCGATTCATGGAGGGCAATGTGGCTGGAGTCACCAGGAACTCAGTAGTGAGCGGGCAGGGGTGGGCTGCAGCGGGCTGGGTGGTGGGTAGGTGGGTGGGCGGGCCGAGTAGAGAAGGTGGTGATGAAGAGAGGGTAATGGCAGGGCTGTAGAGGGTAGGTGCGTTGACAAATGGCCATGTTTATGATCCCATAGCCTCCAGAGGTGCCTGGGGAAAGGCTAAACTTGGCTCATTAATCGCAAAGAGGGGCCTGTTGCAGGTCAGAAGTTCGCAGGGGGGTTGACTGCACATACTGCTTGCACTTGGACTGCTATCTTCCAGACTCTGTCTGGGAAACAGGGGCAGAATGCTGGCCCATCGGCTGCATTTACACTGCCTATCTTTGCCTTCCCTGCTGCCATCTCAGTTCAGGGCCAGGGCAGAGGCCTTCCAGAAAGGCATGCAACAAAGATCCATATGTGGAGGCAGTACTCCCCATCAAACGCAAGGGTGGCTTGGCGGCATTTTAGGCCAGCCCACATGCCTTCAGAGAAGGCCCAGAAACAGATATGCATCTGGCATAGTGGTTGCTCAGTCCACTCCGCTTGTCTTTCAGAGGCCAGAGCTAATGCACAAATGTGGCTCAATATGAGTTCCAACTCTAAGCATTCTCTTTTTACTCTAGTATAGATTTATGCATCAAATCGATTGCAATTGATCCAAGAGAAAGAGGCAGACTAGATGAAATTGCTGTAACTAAATTCACAAGTGTCGAAATTTGCTTTACTAAATGAATCATAGAAAAGCGTAACTCTGCTGAATTGTTTATTGGCTGAGTTAGACTAGACGAAAGATTGGAGAGGCTTTTCTGGGCATTTGGTGCACAGCCTGAAGGATTAGGCAGCATTTTTGCCCAGACTTTTCCACTTTTGGGCCATTGCTGACCTAGGGTGGAGCAGGATGTGACTTCAAAAATACTAGGAGACTTTTAAGTTCCAAACACTTTTCAGCATCAGAATTCTCTTTTCTGCATTCTTTTCGCATTTAGAGACTTATGATTTATGGTAATGAGAATGTAATAAACTTTTAAGTTTATTGCATACGTTCTCTGGCTAATAGGAGAAGGGGCAGATTGTCTCTGGTTAGCTCCTGCCCGGGGAAGGGGCCTTAGGAGGTCAATGCGCCCTGATAGGCTATAAATCAGGCAGAGAGTTCCGCAAAGGGTTGCTCAGCGATGAACTTTTGGCTTGGCCAATGTTCAAGGGAGCTGCAAGTAGGCTTAAGAAGGCGGCTAAAACGCGGCCTTGCGAGAAGGGGGCGGGGCCTTTGAGGCTCTCCTGCCTCCTGTGGGGAGGGGAGGACGGCAGAGGATTTGTCCGGTTTGTCAGTCCCTGCAGTAAAGTGGAGACTTGCGCCTAACTTTACCTCAATCAGCTTATGCTGAGAGTTTCATAAAGAAAGGATGCGAGCACTTTTGAATAAAAGGCAAGGCAGGCTGAGAGATTGCAGGCGACATTTTAGTTGTCTGACACTCTGCAGTTGAGGGCTCTGAGGAGGCAAGCAGGTGAAGTCACGAAGCTTTGCACTCTGCCGCTAAAACAATGCCCATCTTCCTGGCCAACTTCGGAGGCCAAAGTTGGGCAAACTGACGGCATTAGCTGGGTGGCTTGAGGCGGCCTAAGAGCAGGCAGCCTCTGCCAAATGTTGAGGAGTGTGGCTGAAGCCTCTTGGCTTAGACTCTCCGACATGAGGCCAGTTTTGCTGCGCCACTTATTTAGAAATTGTATGGCATGCCAGAGTTTTGTTAAAGTGGACTTTTAGTCAAGCTGTTGACAGGTGCAATGCAGGCTGTCTAATAGGAGGCAAAAAGCAGCGGCCCAAAAAGACCTAGGCTGTGCTGGAACTGAGCGGATAGGCTGTTGTACCGTTCTCTCCATAGGCCAAGAACAGTAGGCCAGTTTTGAGCACTCTGCTCTGCCTCTTAGCAGAGAACGCGTCTTTTAATGAAAGAATTCATTGACATAATGTTTCGCTGGGATGGCTTTTAATCAAAGTTTTAATTCGAAATTAATTTCCAACTTTGAGAAGCAACATGATTTAGATAAATTTGCCAGTGCTGTAAATCAGCAGTGGCAAGCCTTTGGAAAAGCCCGTCCTAGACTCAGGCAACTGCTCATTAGGCTGAGTCCTGCGGAAAGGAGCAGTGAAACTGTCAGTCTTCACTGCACTTTTCTGGCTGAATGCAATTCAGCTGCTCATTCGCATTTTATTTTTAATGCTAGCCAATCGGAATTGAAAGAGCAGCAAGAAATAACTTGCTATGAGTTTTTTTGGACAAAGGTGAGCAGTGTCCTGGAAAAGTGGTGGCAGCAAGATGCATGTCCATTTCTTCCCAGGCTCAAAGCGCCAACTTCTCCTACTGAACAGAGTCAGCAACTCTTGTCTCTATTTGCCACTGGACTTGCACCAATTGCGGGGCGGAAAATTTGAGACTAAGAGCATGCAAATTTCAATTTGCTAATCGGCAAACTGAAAGCATGAATGAACCTTTGTCAGTCCCGCTTAATGCATCTTGCCATAAGGCTGAACGATTGAAAAGGAGTGAGAGTAAAGAGAAGTGAGGGTGATGGCGGACTAGAAAGGGCATGTTGCAATGGCGATGGCGTGGCTGGGATGGAGTAGAGGTGCTAGCAGTAGAATGGATGGAGCAGCAGATCGTCAGTGTGGCCATGGGTGTTTCCACTCATGACCACTCATGTCTGCAACCATAAAAAGGGATGTGCTGCACAGGAGCAATTTGATCCCTTTGTTGCATTTCTGCTGGGTTTGTGGGGAGCAGAGTTGGGCGGAAGCTTTTATTGATATAGAAGTTACAACTGGAAGAAGGCCGGAAGTTAGTAAGAAACAGAGAGGAAAGGCAGATACACCACTACCAAAAAAAAAAAAAAAAATAAACAAAACCCCAAAAAACCACATAGGAAAAAACAAAAAAGAGACCTAAAAAAAAAAAAAACCAAAGGAGGGGAGGGAAAAAAAAAAAAAAAAACATAACAAGAAAAAAAAAAAGAAAAAAAAAAAATACCATAAAAAAAGCGCCTATTGTAGAGGTACGCCAAAGAGATAGGGAGGCTAGCGTAGAAGTGAAAGAATGGGTGATATTGGTGGGGTTTGAACTGCAGCAATGGTAGCTGAAATTCGTGTAGGTGTATGACTTTTTGTCTGGGTGACGATGTGTTTGATAAGAGCCGGCGTCGAGGGGATGTTCCAGGCAGTTGCCAGATGGGCGTCAATCAGGCTATATGGGCACCCTGTGTCATTAGACACGTGAGACGAGATTGTTGATGATAAGTTCGACAAAAGGAAATAGCCTGAAGAGGAATTCTGGAGAGTTCTGGGGGTGGCATCAGCATCAGCATACTGGGATAGGAGGGGGAAGAAGGCACTGGATTGGAGGGATGGGTGGGGTGGATGGGCGGATGGTAGCGTTGGTAGGGGAGTGTCGTGCCGGGAATGCTGCTTGAGAGTCTCTATGGGCTCTAGATGAGCCAGATGTGGTCTAGAAGCGAGGCTGAATCCTTTGTTGATGTGAATGGGTGGGAAGAAAGGTGGTGGGGGAATGTGGGAAGATAGAGGGAAATGGCGTTTTGTTATGGTGAGCGCTGGTGTGTAGAAAGCAGATGTCCAATCGCGCCACTGCAACACTGGGCACATGGTATCATAGGGGCTAGGACAGGGAATGGTACAAAATGTCCAAAGTTACTCAATTCGGGGTGGGTCTGGAGGAGGCAATAAATTGCTCGAGGGCACCACTCTGGTGGTAGGTCCTGGGTGCCTGAATGGAACGGAGAGCTATGATGGTACCACCAAGGGGCTGGTGTGGAATTTGGAAACTGGACTGGTGTGGTGGGAATGTGTTGCGTCCAAGTAAGGGGTCCGCAAACCACCAGTTCTGTCATCAGGTTTCTATATTCAGCATTCAAGAGGCGGAGTGCCGCTGTTCCCAGAATGAGAGGGGCTGGTAACGGGGAGGAAAGGACACATTGGATGTTAAGGTGTAGTTTAGGGGCTGCAGGAAAGGTCACACCAACATCAACAAAGTATTGGGCCATATTGATGGCTGCATGGGGCAGTGTGACCAAAAGGTGTGTAGTATGTGGAAAAGTGGGGGTTGGTTGGAGGCCTGGGAGCATATCGGGGCAGAAGAAGGAGAACGGCCAGTTTGGGTCTATGATGGCCTGAAATGTATGTTGGCCCACTGTAACTAGGATCAGGGATTGTGCGGGTGGGGGAATGGTCATATGACAGGATGGTGGGAGTTGTGGTCTGTGAAGAACTTGAGGGTGGGGGTCTATAGGGTCAGGTGGGTCGTCGGCCGGCGCGAGCATATAGCATGTTCTACTGCTAGGTGTATCGTCTGCCAATAACGTGTCCTGTGATAAGGGTGGGGGCAGCATTGGATAGTGTTCCGGTGCGGCCAGTAAGAGGTAGACATGGCCGAGGCCTGCATCCTCCGCATCAACTTCCATATGAATGGTGACTGGGAGGCAGATCACCCTCCGGACCCACAACCGACAACGCTTTTGGGCAAAATATACATCGGCCTGATAGGCTTGTAGAATGGTACCACCAAGGACGAGGGAGACGAGGAGGTCAGGGACGACGTAAAACTCTACTCGTGCCCAGAGGGTGGGTGCTTCTGCAAAGGCCATAGCAAGATGAACTATGCCAGTGGTGACAAGATCCGAGTGTGTGGGAAGGTTCCAATCCTGTTGGGGAGCTGGTTCTATTGTTAAATTGAGATGCTGAACATAGTCCGGCCTGATGAAGCATGTGTCGGCTGCCATATCAATGACGGCCGGTAGAATGTAGTTATATTTTTCCAGTTCTGGTGTGGGTTCAATGTGGATGACCGTAAATATATTGTCTGGGGGTGGTGGGTGGATTGTGGCAGAAGTTGGTGAGCGCGCCCTCTTAAGGTCCATATTGGCGGGAAGTGGGGACTGGGTGTGGCGCAATGGACCGATAACAGTGATAGTGACTGGGGGGTGTTTGTCCCCAGGAGGTGGAGGAGATTGATCTGGCATAGGAGTTGGAGAGGTGTTGTCGGGAAGGTGTTCTGGGGTCAGGGTAGTGTTGGAATCTGCCCGTACAGAAATGCTGTCAGGGCTATAGGAGTTCATAGGCGGTGAATCAGGTTGGGCTGGTTCCTCAAGGATGGTGCACATGGTGGTCTCCATTGAGGGCAGTGGGATAAGTTCAGTAGGAGGGTTGACTGTGGGGGGCTCACTGTCAGGGTGATTAGGGGTTGGGGTTTGATCGTGTTCCCCCGGGTGCCTCGTTGCTTCCAATTCGAGGTCAAGCTGGTTAAGGGAAGTGGCCAAATCCTGAATCTGGTCCAAGGACTGCTCAAGGGTGGGTGAATTGGGGTCAGGTATGAGGGATATTTGAGCTTGGTCCATTGTTAAGTTGGGAGTAAGGAGGTCTGGCATGGTGGAAGTCACAGCTGGTGTGCGCTTAGATTTGTGTTTTTGCTTTGCGGACTGTGGTGCTTTAGGTGATAAACAGTCGTTGTTTATAGTTGTAGGAAGCTGGATTCGACCAAGGTGGGCGTGGGCTTGAGCCAGGCTTGCTGTGGGCTTGGTAGATGTTTGGAGAAGGAGGGGAAGATGATTGGGACGTTTAGGTTTCTTGCAATGTGGGTCTTTTTGGGCTGGTCTGTCATCGATATCTGCGCTGGGCAAGGGGCTGGTGTCTGGGAGGTGCGTGACTAAGGTTGGTGGTGGTGGTGGAAGGCGATATGGCTTTGATGGGTCTGGTAGGGGGCCTGATGTGACAATGATATGTTTGTCGCTGATCAATATATCTTGATGTAATGGAATAGCCGATTTTCGAGGACAGTACACCAGCGGGATATGGCGTGGGCATTCAAACCGTCTGGAGTTGATAATCATGAGTTCTGACCAGGTGCGGACATTGGCTTGGAGTAATTTAAGGGAAGTCCAACCAAGTGTGAGGGGGGTGGTGAGTCCTGCTTTGACGACAAACTGTAGTTTGTATATGACCCCTGGAATTGTGGGAAACATGATTTCTAATGTAGTGTAGGCATAGGGTGCTGGGTCAGGTGTTGCCATTGTATAGGATGCCAAGTCGGTTGTTGCCGTTGGATTTGCTCCAGCCTGTTTTGGGGGTGGGTCAATAATCGGTAGGAGAGAGGGTTTTGCAGTGAGTGTACGGGCGACTTCTGGCATAACATAGGAGTCTGCCTTCTGGGGGTTCAAGGCTGCCAAGTAGTGCTTGTTCATGATGATAATCCGGACAGCTGGGCCTTGCCGCTGTTCCAAAGGCGCCAGGAGTGGATCCCCGAGCAGCAATGGCGCCCAGAACCACCAGATGGCCGTTTCACCTCCAGACAAGGCGGCAGGTGCGGAGGTCGCTGGGGAGAACGGAGAGGACGAGGAAGAGGAGGACCGGGGCAGGACAGAATGAGGAGATGGAGGGACTACAAGGAGTCAGGCCCAGGCCCGAGTGGAGGATGGAACCGATGGCATCAACAGCCATCCTACTACGACTGGGAAGATGACTGGGGCTATGGCGGTCGTTGCAGCGGGGACTACTACTGACAGCCACTCTGCCCAAGAACTCATTCTGACACTTTCACTCCACGCCCCTACCAACACTCCCCACTGCTGTTAGAGTAAAACCCTGGTTGATGTTGTCTAAGTGATAGTGGTATGAGGAGGAATTTCAAGTTGATAGTTGTTAGTTGTTGCTTTTGATGATTAGCACTTTTTACGATGCTCTCTCTAAGCTGGCGCGAGGGACAATTATGTGAGCTAGCGCGAGGGAAAAATTGATTAAGCTTGCGCGAGGGACCCTTCTTTAAGCGACACATTGTGCTTTCATTTTGATTCTTCTTCATTGTTCTCAAACATGGTGACACCTTCCGAAACGGGCTCTAGTGTACAGGTGTGGCGTATTATTGCTTGCTGTTTGTGTATAGTGATGAAATGTTCCCATCCAGCTTCAGTATAGTGCAGCAGTTGTTCAGACAGACTCTAATGGCTAAACAAAACTAGAGAGGCCTGTCTTAGTTGATGGTTTGGATAACTGCTGCGCATACATGAGAATGTAGGGCATCCCTTAATTTCACCCCTAGCATTCTTGTACATTAGCAAATATAAAATGAAGTGGCCTTCATCAGGAAATCAGTTGTGTCTGCCTCCATGTATATGGCGCGAGGAGCCCCAGGCACTTCCGATTCTCCTGCAACCTCAGCAACTCCCTCCACCCTGCAATTATCCAATATTTTTTTTCCTTCCCGTGCTCCTGGCTTGAGGCATCGGGGACGATGCCCGCCCTGCCTCATGGATGTCATGGGCGGATGCTTATGCATCTGGCATCTATGCAGCCACCAGAGGGCACCTGTAGCGCTCCAATCCACCTCCTTCATCCCCACCCATAGCTGGGGAAGCCCAGGCCACTCCCCCTCCTACCTGCAGCCTCCCTTAGTCCCCCTTCCACCTCCTTATTCCTATCCCCTTGCCGGGATCTCCCCTCTCTGCCTGATTACAATGCTGTGGATGCTTGCGAGTGCTGCCTTCCAATGTATAACCCTCCCCCACCTTGGATAAACACTACCGCTTCCATCCGGCCAACAACATGGGAAAGATGACAGCAACCTACTTTGCAATTACATAGCATGAGAAATGTGCGCCAATTTGGAGAAGTCAAAATTGGAGGATTATTTGTTGATGCTACTGCATTAGATCAGGCTGGTATTAGACATGTCATTAATATTCATGGATGTTACTATCACAAACATCATCCTGATTTGTGTCAACGTCTTGACACGAAGTTTAAAAAATGGGATGTTGAGGAACAAATTATTTGGCAAAGAACTTGTTTCAATGATGAGCATTTGGAAATGATAAGTAAAAATCAGGACAGTGCCTATGGTGAATTTGTCTATCATGTAGTTTGGGAGTGTGAAATTACAGTTGAACGTGAATCAAATCCAAAATTAGATTCATTCATAAATTTGTTTTCCAAATATATGTACAATGCCAAACCCCAACATCCATTGTTAAAGCCTTCTCCATCTCAAATCTATAAATGCTCAAACCTCAAGCTTGCTGATGCCATGTTTGGAGGCAGAACTGAAGCATTTTTTCATTCAATTTCACCTGTTCCCTATGGTTATGAAATGGATTATGTTGACTTCATTAGTTTATATCCATCAATTAATGTAGCATGTAAAAATCAGTGAATGCCAATTGGCCCTCCAACTATTTATGTAGGCATTGATCTTGATCCTGATCCTAACATAGGCTTGAGAGCTCCTAGTCTTGAAGACTTTTTTGGTGTTGCGTGAGTTGAAACTTTACCTCCCCAAAATTTACGTATACCTGTTTTACCTGAACGTGAAGGTGATCACTTGCTATTTCATTTGTGTCATTCTTGTGCTGTTGAGTCTAACCAATATTTTTGCAATCACTATGAAACTTCTGATTGATCAATTTTTGGCACTTATACATCAATGGAGCTGCAATTGGCCATCAAACATGGCTACAAAATTCGTTGCTGGATCAAAATGTGGCACTGTTCCAAAACGTCCTCGGACAGCAAATCGCCAATAAAATTGCTGCTGGAGGAAAAACCCAATCTTCAGAGGAAATTTGTGAGCACATTGACTTTTGCGCCAAACTTGGAATATTCTTCTCTGAAAAGGACTATGAGAAAAATTCTACAAAACAGAGTTTAGCCAAATTTTTTATTGTGTATTTATGGGGATTTATGGGCAAACGGACAAATTATGCTACTACTTATGTTCTGAATTCTTATGAAGAATATTTAATGCTGGAAAATGACCCAGAGATTGAATAGAATCTAATATGCTTACTGATGATGGTGAAGCCTTTGTTGTTTCTGCTAAAGCTAAAAATGAAACAGCTTCATCTAAAACTTGTATGATAATTGCTGTAATGACATTAAGCTATGGTCAGTGTCATTTTTATGACTTGCTATCAGCTTATGCTCCATATGTTGCTTATTGTGATACTGACAGTGCCATAATATGTCGACCTTAAAATATACCTCCACCAAAAACAGGAAGTAACTTTGGTCAATTAAAAAATGAGATTACCGATAAGCATGTTTTAGGAGCTCAACTTGTTGAATTTGTTGCTTTGGCCCGAAAAGCCTATGCTACAACAGTTATTGATAGTCATGGCAAGAGTTTTTCTGATATTAAGTTTAAAGGAATCTCATTTATTGAAGATGCGTGAAAAAAACTGACAATGAATTCTTTAAAAAGCTTATTGCATGATGACAACTCAAAACTGTTTGTGAAACAAAGATGTTTACGTAAAAGCTTTTTTGTGCATCAATTGTTTTCAGATAAAAGTTTAAAGTGTGCTAGGCATGTTATGAATAAGCGGTGGCTTAAACCTGGACACAATCCTCTTTTAGATTCTCTTCCATTTGGTTATTCTGCTGATGCAATTTGATTTACAGAAACTAGTGTGTTGCATGTTTTTGTGTTTTGTGTTTTCTGTGTGTTTGTTTTTTTAATAAATTAACAATTTGCTTTGTTAACACAAAACAAAATATAAAAATTCAAAACATATCAACACCACTGCCAAAATTGACTCCTGAAAAGAAGGTGTCAACACCATATTTGGTGGAGGACCAACCAGGCCAAGGATGGTGTTCCAAGTTGAACAATCTACTAAAGGAAGGTAAACTTGTATTTTCTCCAAAAAACATTGTTTACATAAAACACGATAAAAACAGGAACAGTAATAATCAGCCAAGCACAGAACAGACCTTCTTCTTCAACTTCAATTGCTAAAGGTAGGCATATCTGCATATTTGTGTTATGCTATGTTATTTTCGGGTTGCGGACATTTTTCCCACGGCGATTTTTCCCACGGCGATTTTTCCCACGGCGATTTTACCCCCGGCGATTTTTCCCACCGGCGAATTTTCCCACCGGCGATTTTTCCTACTGGCGATTTTTCCCACCAATAAAATACCGTGAGGGGGGGGTGATTTATCCGCTCATGATTTCGAACAGTTATAACTCAAGATCTACTCATTATTTTTTAACAAAAATTTATCAGTAGATGCTCCTAGGTGTCCACTAAATTGTGTTAAATTTTTGTCCTTAATAAAAACAAAAACTTGGAAAAAATATCCAAACTAGTATATAGTGCAGAACGCAATCTATGACCGTGGAGCTCTTAACACACAAATTTTACCTTTTTCAAAAAAGTAATAATTCAAAAGTTGAGATTTATTCTATCCTTTTAGATTTTCCTAAAAATTTATTTCCTTTCATGAAAAATGTTTGTCAAAATTTTTTGAGAATTGAACCTTTTACAGCGTACCCCCAAAATTTAAACCTTTCTACATTAAAAGTAATGTTTCAAATGCTTCGACTGTCTTATTCATTTAAATCTTTTTAAAAATTTAAATACCTTTGAGGATAAAATTTTTTGCAAAATCCATTGAGATTTGAGCTTTTTACATTGTACCCCATTTTTCAAACTTTCTACCCAACAGTAATGTTTCAAATTTTGTGTCTACTTTCAAATCTTTCAAAAATAGACTTTTAAAAAACATACATTACCTTTCAGAAAAATAAAAAATTGTTCCAATTTGTTTAATTTGCTTGTCGACAGCATTTATAGATACCTAATATATATATGAGGACAACAGTTTTCTTAAATAGCAGAGTGGCAATAGCACCGCGGTCAAAAAATTTAAACAAATAAATTCTATAAAAATTATGGCTGTTGCTTAAAAAACCAACTTGGTACATTTTCAAATTTTTGTGCTTTTGTTTTGTGTGTGCAAAATAAACCATTTTGCTGTTCTGATCGTCAATCATCTTTTACCAGAAAAAGCTGGTTCAAAATATTTTTACAGAGCAACTTTGGTTTTTGCCTCAACTTGTTTCACAAAAGATACCAAAGTCCTTTCACGATGCCATGTTTGCCACCCAAGTTTTCAAGAAGCCTTTATATTTGGAGCCCATTTCAATTTCAGTTTGATTTTGCAAATTGCTTTGCAGCGCTTGCATTTGGGAATGCACATTCACTGCCGGACACAAACTCCAGCTGCTTCTTTGGATGGCCAAAGTGTACATTGGCAATCCACACAAGCACATGTGCACCATGATGCAGGTTTTCATTTTCTCATCGCTTCTTTACCAACAAAAGTAGGTTTAGAGTTTTTGGCTACAGGATTTCTTACGGCAAAAGATAATGTGCGACATCTTTGCCAGCTTAGTGCTTAGCTTTACGGGACGCAATCTGAGCAAAGCGACGCTGGATCTCGTCTCTGCCGAAGTACGCACACTGCACTCCTGTTCTCAAACCTTTCTTTATGGTGAATTTTAGATTCCCAACTTTTTGTTGAATGTGCAAACTCAGGAGTCCTTAGGTACCAGATCTAGGTTCCATTGTAAAGTGGTGGAGGGGTCTGCCCTGTCAAGGGCAGGCCTCCTCAGTTGTATTAGAATGTAGTGGTGATAATCCTGCCTTTCCTCTCCTGTTTCTTACTAACTTCCGGCCTTCTTCCAGTTGTAACTTCCTATATCCAATAAAAGCTTCCGCCCAACTCTGCTCCCCACAAACCCAGCAGAAATGCAACCAAAAGGGATCCAAATGTGCTCCTGTGCAGCACATCCCTTTTTATGGTTGCAGACATGGAGTGGTTCATGAGTGGAAACACCCATGGCCACACTGACGATCTGCTGCCTCCCATCCATCGTCTACTGCTAGCACCTCTACTCCACGCCCAGCCACGCCATCGCCATTGCAGACTATGCCCTTTGCTAGTCCGCCATCACCCTGCACTTCTCTTTACTCCTCACTCCTTTTCAATCGTTCAGCCTTATGGCAAGATGCATTGAAGCGGGACTGACAAAGGTTCATTCATGCTTTCAGTTTGCCGATTAGCAAATTGAAATTTGCATGCTCTTAGTCTCAATATTTTCTGCCGCAAATGTGGTGCAAGTCCAGTGGCAAATAGAGAGCAAGAGTTGCTGAACTCTGTTCAGTAGGAGAAGTTGGCGCTTCTGAGCCTGGGACAGAAATGGACCATGCATCTTGCTGCCACCACTTTTCCAGGACACTGCTCACCCTTTGTCCAAAACAAACTCATAGGGCAAGTTATTTCTTGCTGCCTTTCAATTCCGATTGGCTAGCATTAAAAATAAAATGCGAATGAGCAGCTGAATTGCATTCAGCCAGAAAAGTGCAGTGAAGACTGACAGTTTCACTGCTCCTTTCCGCAGGACTCAGCCTAATGAGCAGTTGCCTGAGTCTAGGACGGGCTTTTCCAAAGGCTTGCCACTGCTGATTTACAGCACTGGCAAACATTATCTAGACTGCGGATGTTGCTTCTCAAAGTTGGAAATTAATTTCGAATTAAAACTTTGATTAAAAGCCATCCCAGCGGAAACATTATGTCAATGAATTCTGTTCATTAAAAGACGCGTTCTCCGCCAAGAGGCAGAGCAGAGTGCTCAAAACCGGCCAACTGTTCTTGGCCTACTGGCAGAGAAACGGTAGACACACGCCGCCTATCCGCTCAGTTCCAGCACAGGCTAAGCCTTCTTGGGCTGCCGCTTTTTGCCTCCTATTGGACAGCCTGCATTTCCACCTGTCAACAGCTTGACTAAAAGTCTCACTTGCAGAATAAATCCGCCGTCCACTTTAACAAAACTTTGGCATGCCACATAGTTTCTAAATAAGTGGCACAGCAAAGTTGGCCACATGTCGGAGAGTCTAAGCCAAGAGGCTTCAGCCACACTCCCTCCAACATTTGGCCACAGCGCTGCCTGCTCTTAGGCCCGCCTCAAAGCCACCCAGCTAAATGCCGTCAGTTTGCTGGCAATTTTGGCCTGCCGAAGTTGGCCAGGAAAAATTGGGCATTGTTTTAGCGGCAGAGTGGCAAAGCTTTCGTGACTTCACCTGGCTTGGCCTCGCCTCAGAGCCCTTCAACTGCAGAGTGTCCAGACACACTAAAAATGTCGCCTGCCAATACTCTCAGCCTGCCTTGCCTTTTCATTCGGAAGTGCATGGGCAATCCTTTCTTTATGAAACTCTCAGCATAAGCTGATTGAGGTAAAGTTAGGCGCAAGTCTCCACTTTACTGGCAGGGACTGTAGCAAACGCGGACAAATCCTCTGCCAGTCCTCCCCTCCCCAGCACAGGAAGGCAGGCAGAGCCTCAAAGGCCCCGCCGCCCTTCTTATGGCCAGCAAGGCCAGCGTTTGTCAGCCAGCCTTACTTAGAAGCGCTCACTTGCAGCTCCCTTTGAACATTGGCAAAGCCAAAAGTTCATCGCTGAGCAACCCTTTGCGGAACTCTCTGCCTGATTTATAGCCTAATCCCAGGGCGCATTGACCTCCTAAAAGGCCGCCTTTGCCCCCGGGCAGGAGCTAGGGTACCCAGCAGAACAATCTGCCCCTTCTCCTATTAGCCAGAGAACGTATGCAATAAACTTAAACAGTTTATTGACATGTCTCATTGCCGTAAATCATAAGTCTCTAAATGCGAAAAAATGCAGAAAAGAGAAATTCTGATGCTGAAAAGTGTTGGAATTTAAAGTCATTCTATCCGCTCCACCCTAGGTCAGCAATGGCCCAAAAGTGGAAAAGTCTGGGCAAACAATGCTGCCTAATCCTCCAGGCTGTGCACCAAATGCCCAGAAAAGCCTCTCCAATCTTTCGTCTAGTCTAACTCAGCCAATAAACAATTGCAGCAGAGTTACGCTTTTCTATGATTCATTTAGTGAAGCAAATTTGCGACGCTTGTGAATTTAGTTACGGCAAACCGTCATCTAGTCTGCAACTCTTTCTCTGCTGGATCAATTGCAATCGATTTGATGCATAAATCTATACTAGAGTAAAAAGAGAATGCTTAGAGTTGGAACTCATATTGAGCCACATTTGTGCATTAGCTCTGGCCTCTGAAAGACAAGCGGAGTGGACTGAGCAACCACTATGCCAGATGCATATCTGTTTCTGGGCCTTCTCTGAAGGCATGTGGGCTGGCCTAAAATGCCGCCAAGCCACCCTTGCGTTTGATGGGGAGTACTGCCTCCACGTATGAATCTTTGTTGCATGCCTTTCTGGAAGGCCTCTGCCCTGGCCCTGAACTGCAACGGCAGCAGGGAAGGCAAATATAGGCAGTGTAAATGCAGCCGATGGGCCAGCATTCTGCCCCTGTTTCCCAGACAGAGTCTGGAAGATAGCAGTCCAAGTGCAAGCAGTATGTGCAGTCAACCCCCCTGCGAACTTCTGACCTGCACAGGCCCCTCTTTGCGATTAATGAGCCAAGTTTAGCTTTCCCCAGGCACCTCTGGAGGCATGGGATCTTAAATTCACCATAAAGAAAGGTTTGAGAACAGGAGTGCAGTGTGCGTACTTCGGCAGAGACGAGATCCAGCGTCGCTTTGCTCAGATTGCGTCCCGTAAAGCTAAGCATGAAGCTGGCAAAGATGCGAGCATTATCTTTTGCCGTAAGAAATCCTGTAGCCAAAAACTCTAAACCTACTTTTGTTGGTAAAGAAGCGATGAGAAAATGAAAACCTGCATCATGGTGCACATGTGCTTGTGTGGATTGCCAATGTAACTTTGGCCATCCAAAGAAGCAGCTGGAGTTTGTGTCCGGCAGTGAATGGCATTCCAAATGAAGCGCTGCAAAGAATTTGCAAAATAAATGAAATTGAAATGGGCTCAAAATATAAAGGCTTCTTGAAAACTTGGGTGGCAAACATGGCATCGTGAAAGGACTTTGGTATCTTTTGTGAAACAAGTTGAGGCAAAAATCAAAGTTGCTCTGTAAAAATATTTTGAACCAGCTTTTTCTGGTAAAAGATGAGACGAAGAACAGCAAAATGGTTTATTTTGCACACACAAAACAAAAGCACAAAAATTTGAAAATGTACCAAGTTGGTTTTTTAAGCAACAGCCATAATTTTTATAGAATTTATTTGTTTAAATTTTTTGACCGCGGTGCTATTGCCACTCTGCTATTTAAGAAAACTGTTGTCCTCATATATATATTAGGTATCTATAAATGCTGTCGACAAGCAAATTAAACAAATTGGAACAATTTTTTATTTTTCTGAAAGGTAATGTATGTTTTTTAAAAGTCTATTTTTGAAAGATTTGAAAGTAGACACAAAATTTGAAACATTACTGTTGGGTAGAAAGTTTGAAAAATGGGGTACAATGTAAAAAGCTCAAATCTCAATGGATTTTGCAAAAAATTTTATCCTCAAAGGTATTTAAATTTTTAAAAAGATTTAAATGAATAAGACAGTCGAAGCATTTGAAACATTACTTTTAATGTAGAAAGGTTTAAATTTTGGGGGGACGTGTAAAAGGTTCAATTCTCAAAAAATTTTGACAAACATTTTTCATGAAAGAAAATAAATTTTTAGGAAAATCTAAAAGGATAGAATAAATCTCAAACTTTGAATTATTACTTTTTTGAAAAAGGTAAAATTTGTGTGTTAAGAGCTCCACGGTCATAGATTGCGTCTGCACTATATACTAGTTTGGATATTTTTTCCAAGTTTTTGTTTTTATTAAGGACAAAAATTTAACACAATTTAGTGGACACCTAGGAGCATCTACGATAAATTTTTGTTAAAAAATAATGAGTAAATCTTAGTTATAACTGTCGAAATCATGAGCGGATAAATCACCCCCCCTCACGGTATTTTATTGGTGGGAAAAATCGCCAGTAGGAAAAATGGCCGGTGGGAAAATTCGCCGGTGGGAAAAATCGGGGAAAATCCCGTGGGAAAAATCGCCGTGGGAAAAATCGCCGTGGGAAAAATGTCCGCAACCCGAAAATAACATAGCATAACACAAATATGCAGATATGCCTACCTTTAGCAATTGAAGTTGAAGAAGAAGGTCTGTTCTGTGCTTGGCTGATTATTACTGTTCCTGTTTTTATCGTGTTTTATGTAAACAATGTTTTTTGGAGAAAATACAAGTTACTTCCTTTAGTAGATTGTTCAACTGAACACCATCCTTGGCCTGGTTGGTCCTCCACCAAATATGGTGTTGACACCTTCTTTTCAGGAGTCAATTTTGGCAGTGGTGTTGATATGTTTTGAATTTTTATATTTTGTTTTGTGTTAACAAAGCAAATTGTTAATTTATTAAAAAAACAAACACACAGAAAACACAAAACACAAAAACATGCAACACACTAGTTTCTGTAAATCAAATTGCATCAGCAGAATAACCAAATGGAAGAGAATCTAAAAGAGGATTGTGTCCAGGTTTAAGCCACCGCTTATTCATAACATGCCTAGCACACTTTAAACTTTTATCTGAAAACAATTGATGCACAAAAAAGCTTTTACGTAAACATCTTTGTTTCACAAACAGTTTTGAGTTGTCATCATGCAATAAGCTTTTTAAAGAATTCATTGTCAGTTTTTTTCACGCATCTTCAATAAATGAGATTCCTTTAAACTTAATATCAGAAAAACTCTTGCCATGACTATCAATAACTGTTGTAGCATAGGCTTTTCGGGCCAAAGCAACAAATTCAACAAGTTGAGCTCCTAATCCATACTTATCAGTAATCTCATTTTTTAATTGACCAAAGTTACTTCCTGTTTTAGGTGGAGGTATATTTGAAGGTTGACATATTATGGCACTGACAGTATCACAATAAGCAACATATGGTGCATAAGCTGATAGCAAGTCATATAAATGACACTGACCATAGCTTAACATCATTACAGCAATCATCATACAAGTTTTAGATGAAGCTGTTTCATTTTTAGGTTTTGCAGAAACAACAAAGGTTTCACCATTATCAGTAAGCATACTAGAATCTATTTCAATCTCTGGGTCATTTTCCAGCATTAAATATTCTTCATAAGAATTCAGAACATAATTAGTAGCATAATTTGTCCATTTGCCCATAAATCCCCATAAATACACAATAAAAAATTTGGCTAAACTCTGTTTTGTAGAATTTTTCTCATAGTCCTTTTCAGAGAAGAATATTCCAAGTTTGGCGCAAAAGTCAATGTGCTCACAAATTTCCTCTGAAGATTGGGTTTTTCCTCCAGCAGCAATTTTATTGGCGATTTGCTGTCCGAGGACGTTTTGGAACAGTGCCACATTTTGATCCAGCAACGAATTTTGTAGCCATGTTTGATGGCCAATTGCAGCTCCATTGATGTATAAGTGCCAAAAATTGATCAATCAGAAGTTTCATAGTGATTGCAAAAATATTGGTTAGACTCAACAGCACAAGAATGACACAAATGAAATAGCAAGTGATCACCTACACGTTCAGGTAAAACAGGTATACGTAAATTTTGGGGAGGTAAAGTTTCAACTCACGCAACACCAAAAAAGTCTTCAAGACTAGGAGCTCTCAAGCCTATGTTAGGATCAGGATCAAGATCAATGCCTACATAAATAGTTGGAGGGCCAATTGGCATTCACTGATTTTTACATGCTACATTAATTGATGGATATAAACTAATGAAGTCAACATAATCCATTTCATAACCATAGGGAACAGGTGAAATTGAATGAAAAAATGCTTCAGTTCTGCCTCCAAACATGGCATCAGCAAGCTTGAGGTTTGAGCATTTATAGATTTGAGATGGAGAAGGCTTTAACAATGGATGTTGGGGTTTGGCATTGTACATATATTTGGAAAACAAATTTATGAATGAATCTAATTTTGGATTTGATTCACGTTCAACTGTAATTTCACACTCCCAAACTACATGATAGACAAATTCACCATAGGCACTGTCCTGATTTTTACTTATCATTTCCAAATGCTCATCATTGAAACAAGTTCTTTGCCAAATAATTTGTTCCTCAACATCCCATTTTTTAAACTTCGTGTCAAGACGTTGACACAAATCAGGATGATGTTTGTGATAGTAACATCCATGAATATTAATGACATGTCTAATACCAGCCTGATCTAATGCAGTAGCATCAACAAATAATCCTCCAATTTTGACTTCTCCAAATTGGCGCACATTTCTCATGCTATGTAATTGCAAAGTAGGTTGCTGTCATCTTTCCCATGTTGTTGGCCGGATGGAAGCGGTAGTGTTTATCCAAGGTGGGGGAGGGTTATACATTGGAAGGCAGCACTCGCAAGCATCCACAGCATTGTAATCAGGCAGAGAGGGGAGATCCCGGCAAGGGGATAGGAATAAGGAGGTGGAAGGGGGACTAAGGGAGGCTGCAGGTAGGAGGGGGAGTGGCCTGGGCTTCCCCAGCTATGGGTGGGGATGAAGGAGGTGGATTGGAGCGCTACAGGTGCCCTCTGGTGGCTGCATAGACGCCAGATG
>JASANA010011005.1:0-23622 GCA_030248095.1 Ptycholaimellus sp. GST1_10 | reverse complement strand
TGATGGTTCTTTCTTATTCACTCTAAAGATGGGAAAGAGGCAACGTAGTATGTCTTTGAATCAATCAAATTCCATTTGCTCAAGTTCAATTATAATTCACCAATCTTACCGAGATTCCTTTCACTATCCACGAAAATAGTTATTTTACCTTTTTAAAGTGTAGAAAATGGTTTCTGACCCTAAAATATTAATTATACTGAATTATAAAGTAAAATGCATTATTTTCGAAAATATTTCGAATTTTCAGGTTTCAATTTTTGAACTTTTTTGAGCATAAATCAAGAACAAGACAAAATCATGCCAAGCGCAGAAAAACGTTCCGAGCCACCACCCAGACGGAGCTTCATGCAAAATTTCAGCCAATTTTGTTGAACAAGGTATTCTCGGCTGTCGCCAAGATGCGCGGCCTCTATTCCAAGCAATATTGTGAAGCTACATGAGCATATTTTAGCCAATTGGGTTGATTAACCAAGGATTAATGAATTTTTCAATTTTGAAACATCAAAATTTTATGTTTTAGGGAAAACCCCATATATTTCTCAAAGCCCAAATAATGGTCCAAAGCTTCCAGCCAGCCTTCATGCAAAATTGCAGCCAATTTTGTTTAAAAACAAGGGAGTTATGAGTTCTTCAGTTTTGAAACATCAAAATATTAAGTTTTTTAGAAAAAAATCTAAAATTTTGCAAAACCCCAATAAAGGTCCTAAACCACCACTTAGACAGACTTTCATGCAAAATTTCAGCCAATATCATTGAAAAACCAGCGATTTATGAATTTTGATACTTTGAAACATCAAAATTTTAGGTTTTGGGAAAAAAACGCAAAATTACGCCAAGCACCAAAAAAGACCTGGAGATATTACCAGGCGGACCTTCATGCAAAATTTCAGCCAATTTCATTGAAAAACCAGCGATTTATGAATTTTGGTACTTTGAAACATCAAAATTTTAGGTTTTGGGAAAAAAACGCAAAATTACGCCAAGCACCAAAAATGACCTGGAGATATTACCCAGGCGGACCTTCATGCAAAATTTCAGCCAATTTCATTGAAAAACCAGCTATTTATGAATTTTGGTACTTTGAAACATCAAAAAATTGAGTTTTGGGCGAAAATCGAAAAATTACGCCCATCCCAAAAAATGGCCTGGAGATACCACCCAGAAGGACCTTCATGCAAAAAATTAGCCAATTTCGTTGAAAAACCGCGGAGGCCCGGCCCCGGAACCACACATATATATATATGCGGACAGACGGACGCAAAAATGGGGTAACTGCTTAAGCTGGCCGGCCGCGCAAAAACCACGGAGTACGAGCCTTGGACACACATATATATGACTGCCATGCCCTCCGCGGCAGGCGGCCTTCGGCCGCGCAAAAAATCCCAAAATTGCCAAAAATTAAATGCCAAAATTTTGCTGAAAACGAGCATTTTCGCGAAAAACCATGCTCTAGCAAGCCCAAAATTGCCAATCTAGTTCATGTTTATGCCAAAAAAACCCAAAAAATTGGTGAAAATTGTATTCCAAAATGTTGACCAAAACTGGACTGCAAGCCTCAAGACGCCAAATTTTACATCTGACCAATTCCACAGTTTGATTTTTGGTGCTCCGATCAGATAAGGGATTTCTGTACATTGCGGCAACAAAATTTGGCTTTTTTATAATTTTGCCATTTATTTTCCTAGAAAAGAGGGGCTGACCGACAGTCATGCCAGCCCAATTTCGACGATTTTTGTTGCCCATTGCCAGATGAAAAAAAGCGATGATAACTGGAGGGGCAGCGCTGGGGTTGCTGGCTTGCTGGGCGAGGAAGGCGCAAGGCTCCCTCACCCAGGGGCTGCCGTTCACGAAGGGGAACTTGAAACGGATCACTGTCACCTGTCCCCGCTCCTTCAGAGGCCGGCAGTCCCAGCTGCGCCCATTGTACACCCGGTCTGCGCAGACTGCTGTAAGCAATCTGAGAGTGCTGGAAGGCCGACTGATTTAGGACTGGAAGAAATTTTCTTTCACTTTGCTTCGAAAGGTACTGCATCGATTTTTTTGTGCTGACTCGGAGGGCAGGGCAGTAAGAATCACTCATAGTCAGGCAAACAGAGTCAAAACATTCCACTTAGTTCAAACTTCGCCTAATACTAAGGCTTAATAAATTGCAGGTCATATTTTAAAAATTTCATTTTCGCGCAAATTCCAATTTCGTTTTCAAAATTCCAATGCTTTGAAATATTAGAGCAACAAGGTATACTCGGCTATCGCCAAGATGCGCGGCCTTTGGTCCAAATAAAAACCTCAAATAACACAACTATACCACCCATATGAATCACTGCCAAAAGTGAGCTGATTTTATTAAAAACTCGGTGATTTATGGATGTTCGAATTTTTGAAACATCAATATTTTAGGTTTTTGACTAAATTTGAAGAGATAATAAACATTTGAAAAAGTCCTTTTCTGAACTTCAATTTACCACCTTGATAGACGTTCATGCCAAAATTCAACTGATTTCATAGAAAAACCATCGATTTATCGATGTTCAAATTTTTGAAACATCAAGATTTAGGTTTTTCGCCATAAATCAGGAAATAATTAATGTTTCGGAAATTCCTTTTGCCAGCTTCAAGATATCACCTTAATGGACGTACCTGCCAAAATTCAGCCAATTTCATTGAAAAACCATCGATTTATGGATGTTCAAATTTTTGAAACATCAAGATTTTAGGTTTTTCGCCATAAATCGGGAAATAATTAATATTTCGGAGATTCCTTTTGCCAGCTTCAAGATATCACCTTGATGGACGTACCTGCCAAAATTCAGCCAATTTCATTGAAAAACAAGTGATTTATGAATTTTTGTATTTTGAAACATCAAAAAATTGAGTTTTGGGCGAAAATCGAAAAATTACGCCCATCCCAAAAAATGGCCTGGAGATACCACCAGAAGGACCTTCATGCAAAAAATTAGCCAATTTCGTTGAAAAACCGCGGAGGCCCGGCCCCGGAAAGACACATATATATATATATGCGGACAGACGGACGCAAAAATGGGGTAACTGCTTAAGCTGGCCTTGGCCGCCCGCCGCTTCGGGCAGGGCGCCAGAGCTCCTCCGGCCTCCGGGCATGGGTGCTACGGCCCCTACGCTTCGCCTAGCATGCTTCGCATGCTAGGCTACGCTCCGGGGCCTCCGCACCCATGCCCTCCGGCCTCCGGAGCTCTGACTGCCCTGCCCTCCGCGGCAGGGGGGCCTGGGCCGCGCCAAAATTACAAAATGCCTCAGTGAAACATTATTTTTAAAAATTCCTCCTGCAATAAATTAATTTAAAATTTCGAAAACATAAAATTTCTCGGAAACGAAAAAACCGGGTCGATCAGGACTGCGTCGATTGAACCAGGAGGGGGTATTTCCACCCGTGAGGACGGCGGCGTCCTCAGCTATGCGACAGGTCCGGCAGCAGGCCACGCCCAGTGGGAGACCGTCCAGCTCCTCGTTCTCCAGGCACTCCTTCGCTATCTCTTCCTGCACAACCTTTTTATCAGGCTGGCAGAAGAGGAAGGAGGCCAACAGCTCTGGCCTCTATGGCGGACTTGGACAGGCCGTAGTAGCGCAGCGGGCAGAGCGAAGGGCTGTCGCCAGTGCAGGAGGCTACAGTCACCGTCGGATCGCCGCCTTTAATTTGCATGGCTGCTCAAATTCTGAAGAAAGAAGGTGAGAAGCAGACGCCTATCTTGCTCCTATTCATGTTGTAAGACATAATGAAGTTCTTATGCCTTACAACATGAATAGGAGCAAGGCAGTCGTCTGCATTAAGCGCCCATGCTTTTTTGCTAGTATCTGGCTGAAGGCTAGCATACTACTCTGGAGAGATAAATGCTATTTTGTGAAAACTTTTCAAATATTGCTTTTCATAAATGGTGTTGAATGGAAATGACCTGTAAGAGTAAGTGTGATTGAAATGAGCCAAATGGATTCGAGGCTGCCGCTGGACAGCCCATATGACATTTCTGCTATTTTTCTATGTGCCTTACGTCTCGATATATTAGACCTCGAGGCTTGTTTGCTCAGCGGCTGTCTTAATTTTCGATGCATCCGTGAACGTGAGATGAAAAAGAGCATCATGGAAAAAACAAAGGTAGAACTGTCTACTAGTAGAGCTGTCTTCTGTCTTTCATCACCTTGCAGACTCTGTTCGCACACTTTGGCCTGAGCAATCAGCTCAGGTCCAGGCTCATTTGCGAAATTGTGATGGTCAAAGTGATAAGTGTTTAAGTGTTCCGATAAGTGTTTAAAAAAGTGTTAAAAAGTGTTGACAAATAGAGAACACCCGCAAAGCACCAGATGTAGCAGACGCTCATTTCAGAAAACGGGTGGTGAAAATATGTTTTCTATTACAACTGGCCAAGATTAAATAGAGCTGGTGAAACCAGTGTTGCACTCGGAAATTATTTCCGATTCCGATTCCGATTCCGATTAATTCCCAAGTCCCTTTGCTCAAAAAAATTTCAGATTCTTCCGATTTCTGATCCGAGGGAGGTCCCATTTCAGATTTAAGAAATGTTGGGGTACTTTTTTGGCTATTCTGGCTGTCAGTGAAGGTCATGCATGCCTCTGCGATGGCTCTGCGTTGCCTCTGTGACAGGGGGATGGCTTTGGAGGCCTCTGAAAGTGATACCAACCCGTTAACCTTGAGGCATCTTTGGCCCTTTTGTGCCCCATTTTGCTCGGCTCTATAACTCAAACATAGGAGCCTCCCTCCTCCCTCCTCCCTATGCCAAAGCATAGGGAACCTCCTTCCTCCCTATGCCGAAGCATAGCATGCCTTCCTTCTCCCTATGCCAAAGCATAGGGAGCTTTCCCCCTCCCTATGCCTAGCATTGGCATAGGGAGGGCCCGAGCATAGGGATCACTCAATGCCAGAACATTCTTACATTTCATCTGTTATAGTTGTCAATCCATGAAGAATTATGCACAGGCCGGTAGTATTGAAACTAGGGATGACAGGGAAGGCAAACCCAGGCTATCCCTCATCGTCTGAACAAAGTGATAAAAGGCTGTAGCTTACACCCCATTAGGACTGCTTGGGGGCTGAATTCGCGGCAGAATGGGTTTTAGGGCATTCTAAGCACCTCTCATCTACAAAGTGGAGTGCTTTTGGGGTGCCTTTCCCCCTTAAACTACCCCAGGATCAGGGGGTGGCCATGCATGAGCATGGGGAAAATTTTGATTTTGGGGCTTGTGTTAGATTAAAAATTTTAATGGGCGGTTATTCTTGTCCAGGTCCTGTACTTGACAACCATGTGTATAGTGGTCAACAGAAGTGCGGTTTTCATGTCAAACTTTCCTCCTGTTGAAAAGTACATGATTTTAGGCAAGATGATGGGATATAGTAAGCAAGAGCACAATCAGAATGCAAAAAGGCGGGCTGACACCTCATCCCCCCAAGGTCCCCCCCAAGATTTTACCTACCACACACAACCTGCGCTAACTCATCCCCTAGTTGATATGGCTTAGGCGAATTGTAGGTGAAATTAGGTGAAAATAGGTGAAATTGAGTCTTGGGGGAGGGGGGGGGGAACTAGTCGTCGAAATCGATGACTAGTCCCCCCCCAAGAGTTTTGACGCCCAGTCCCCCCCCAAGACACAAATTTCCCTGTTTAGACTGCTGTATCAACTAGGGGATGCATTAGCGCAGGGTTTGTGGGTAAAGGTGAAAATCTTGGAGGGTGGATTTTCATGAGGGGAGAAACTTTCATGGGGGGAAACTTTCAAAACATCCCTTGGGGGGGAATCCCATGGGGGGAACTAGGTGTCAGCCAAAAGGCAAGCACAGGAATGGTCTTTTTTTCTATGAAGCCATGTGGCATACGGGGGAGGGGTTCGAAACAATAGGAGGCTGGGTAGTGAGCTTCCTATATCATAACATTGCATACGGGGGAGGGGTTCGAAACATTAGGAGGCTGGGTAGTGAGCTTCCTATGTCATAACATTGCATACGGGGGAGGGGTTCGAAACATTAGGAGGCTGGGTAGTGAGCTTCCTATGTCATAACATTGCATACGGGGGAGGGGTTCGAAACATTAGGAGGCTGGGTAGAGAGCTTCCTATGTCATAACATTGCATATGGGGGAGGGGTTCAAAACATTAGGAGCCTGGGTATAAGTGGGGAGTTGTCCCCCACTTCCATCGCTATACATACACTGCACTATCCTGGCCCTCAACCAGGGCTAAACTGCGCAAAAAAGGCCCTTCCTGTCGGAAATCCCTAAAAATATTTCCGATTTTTGAAATCGGAAGAAAATCGGAAGAATCGGAAAATTCTAAGTCATTTCCGGTAGGCATTTCTGAGATTCTGAAATTCACAAAAATTCTTCCGATTCTTCCGATTTCTTCCGATTCTTCCGATTCTTCCGATTCTTCCGATTCCGACAATTTCCGGGAAAAAAATTTCCGATTCGGAAATAATTTCCGATCCGAGGGTCTTCCGATTCTTCAGATTTCCGATCTGGGCCTTCCAATTTCCGAGTGCAACACTGGGTGAAACCTTGCAGTCGTGAGTAGAAGACTGGCTGAGTGAGGCAAATTTTTTCAAGTCCACACCACTGTCCCTGTCATTTTCTGGAAAAAAATAAAACTATGAATGCTGAACCACTGATCTTTGGGCCAGAGGCTGGCAGAAGTCTGGGAGACATCAGCCAGATGTATTGTCAGAGCTGTATTGTCAGGCAGGACTGAGGGAAAGGGAAAGATGGGTGAAGGAGGGCATTGAAGATGGTCTCTAATTGAGCATTCTGTGACGCTGAAGGGGCTCCTTCCGCACCTGCTGTACATCCAGTGTCGGTGTCAATACTTTGCCGGACAGTTTATTGTCACCGGTTAGGCTGGTTGTCAATCTTGGACTTTGCCGGAGAAAATGCCCCAGGACTTTGCCGGAGAGTGTGCGATTTTTTTCTCCGGCAAAGTCCAAGGTGGGTAACCCAATAATGACCCTGGACTTTGCCGGACATTTCTATAGTTAGTCTATACCGAGTTCGTCATGCTACTAGTTAGTCTGCCTACTGCCAGGAGTAGTACTAGGATACTGTTTCTTAGGAGCCCCTTAGGCTTAGTTAAAATGCGTGTATACTGTGGCAGTATCACCCATAGTTGCTTAGGAGCCATGATCCATACTGTGGCAGTACCACCCATAGTTGCTTAGGAGCCATGGTCCATACTGTGGCAGTACCACCCATAGTTGCTTAGGAGCCATGATCCATACTGTGGCAGTACCACCTATAGTTGCTTAGGAGCCATGGTCCATACTGTGGCAGTACCACCCATAGTTGCTTAGGAGCCATGTCCGGCAAAGTCCAAGGTGGGCAAGCCAATATTGACCCTGGACTTTGCCGGACACTACACTTTACCTCCGGCAAAGTCCACGTTGGCAACCCATATGTCCGGCAATGTGACAAATTTTAGGAATAGTCCGGCAATGTACTGGAGGGCCAGTGTCTCTTGGCCAGCGCTCGAGCTCAGCGCCTTCCTGACAAACTGGGACGATTGATGTTTCAATGAACTGTCTATTTAGAGGGCTGGTTTGGAACTCAATTCTGTGGCTTCCCTTCATTTGACGTGACTATGCCTGCGAAAGGAGAATATTGAATCAATGTAAATGAAAAATTAGGGCAGTGAATACGATCGCAAAATCTTTGGTGAATTTTAAACGCCAGGATAATCTTGTGGAGCTGGTGAAAATTGCCGCTGTTGTTACCTGCCACTTTTAACCTAACCTGACTAACCTGCCACTTTTAAAGCCAAGAGAAACGAGCGGTGCTTTTTGTGTAGTAATATTGGGGCGGAGTTCATGCAGCTTGAAGTGGGTGCTGCGTGGGGACTCTGGGTTGGCTCAGTTAAACTTCCGCTTGGGCTCTCAGGTTGTGTTTAGGGTGAGATGCCATGAGCCTTGTAGAAAAGATATGAGGATGAGCCTTGAATCCCTTCTGTCCCATGTCTGCTGATGCAGGCCATAAGCCAAGGCATGAGCCGTTGGCCTGCCCAAGCCCAGCCTCACAGTCTCATCTGACAAACACTGCTTTCCAATGCCGCACTATCCCACCTGATATCCCTGGACCGACTCTGTACCTCCTAAAAGAAATAATGTTTCAGTTTGGAAGTAAAGACCTTTTCGGCCTGCTGAAGAGCAATAACTCTAAAGCTCCATTTCCTCCCCAATCTGCAATCTAAACCCTTATCGCATGCCTCTCCATAAAGCAATTGCTATCTTATCTCCTCAAAAGGAGGCCTCTAGAGACGTAGATAAATCCATCGCCGGTGGTCGATTGGTTGGTGTTCTAGGGGAGCCCCGCTGTAGGCGGGCTCAGCGACTGAAGGGGCTGGGCGACGGCTTCCGGTGGGCGGTGAGTTCTGCCGCAGGCTAAGGTCCCAGTCCCCCTCTCCCAGCACCGCACCTTTCAGCAGAAAAGGGAAAGAAAAAAGGTACACGGAACCTCGCGGAAAAGGTGCAGCAACCATGCGCCACCATCTGGGAAGCCTGTGTCGGCCAGTTCATGAATTGTTTTCAGCTAAAAAAAATTCCTAAATTAATCACAGATAAGCAAGATTACAGAAATCCCCTATTTAGCGATGAAACATGCAAACACTGAGCAAGGAATGCACCCGTTTGCTCCTCGTGGGCCGGAGCCAACAATTAGAATCTCTCGAGTCCGCATCTGTAGATCGTCAAATTTACAAACCCAGAGCAGCAAAGCTGGTCTCATACTTCTCATTTTTGTACTTGTTAAAAAAGCTATTGCCATGCGAGTATTGATGCAAATAAGGTAGACCCCTTATTCTATTAATACTCATGAAACATTAGGCATAGGGGCCAGAATAGAAAAGGGCTGTTAAGATGAGTGATTGAAAGAAATAGGCCGAAGTGTGCTGGAGGGAGCGGGAAACAGGCTGACAGTGATCAGGCGGTCGGTTGTGGCCAGATAGAAGTTATGCTTCTAGTGCTGAAGGACGAAAAGGACTCGCTTGCTCTTGGTTGGGAGCATGGAGGTGTATTATTATAATTATGATCCTCAGTGGTGGGAACCACGAAAGCTTCAGTAAATAAATTACAGCTGGATTAATCGACCAACTTCCAAAAAAGTCAAATTAAATCAACCAATTTCAAAAATCGGATCTAAGAAAACAACAGCAGCATTTGAATTATCCAGCAACCTGGCATTTTATGCTGCATAGATGTTGCTTCCAGTGATACGGATTTAAAACAGCGACCCATTGAATACCAAAACCTACATGAGCCAATACGCCCAATGCCTAGAGCACTGAACGTTTTCCAAAGACTATTCAGGGCTCTCAGCCTGTCTGTATCAGAGGGCGAGACTGGTTGTACCTTAATAGCAATGGGTAAAAACCACAACAAAGCAATTGTTTGCCTTTGCTTTACTGTCAGAGCTAAGCCTCAAAGTCTCAAGTATTCCCGTTCTTCGCATGATCGCATCCAATCGATTCCGCCACTCATCCGACCCCCTTCTAACCGCTCACAGCGACATCTAGCGGTCCATGGCTCTGGTTCGCGTAACGGGTGCTCAGTTTCATCTGAGAAAAAAAGAGGAACATATTGTAACTGCTTCCATTTTTCGACTCCGCCAGTCTCAACGAAAAAGATTAGACTAAAGGGCAACTACTCGAAAACAGCAATGATCCACCTTTCGAAATCACCATCATCGATCATCAGCATTCATCGAAGTGCAGGTTATCAACTACAAGGACAGCACCATGGAAAGTCTCAAGACCTTTTGGGAGATAACTTAGACATTAGGAGAGACGTGAAAACTTTGGCATACCTGGTACTGGTCTAGGGTGGCGAAGAGGCTGTGGAGGCGGTTGAACTGGGGCGAGCTTCAAGTCTGAGCCGAGCAACAGTGCAGAAGCTCGCTAGCGATCGTCGCTTGCAGTCCTGTAGTGATCAATGCAGGATAGGCCTACTCAGTACGCTCAAGTTTCACGCTCTGCATTGAATTCGCTGTTAAATATCATTATCAACTGGTACCATCGGCAAGCCGAAATATAGCTCTTTTCTTCTGAAAAAATCGATTGCCCCGAGTGTAAAGCCAAAGTAAAATTGCCTATTACGTGCCGGATCCTGCTTGTGAGGCATTTGCATTTTGTTTTCGCGCGCAGTTCCAGGGCTCTTTTCATGCGCGCTCAAACAAAATGCAGGTGACACAGCAGATTTCACTAGTAATAGGGCAATTTCTTTGGCTTTACACTCGGGGCAATCGATTTTTTCAGAAGAAAAGAGCTATATTTCGGCTTGCCGATGATGCGAGTTATTTCCTCAACTTTAAAAGCATTCAATAATATTCCATTAGTAGTAGATCAATTTTGTTGGCTTTGTGACCCTGGGGCAGCCAATTTTCGGGAGAGAAAAGAGTTTTACTGGTGGATTGCCAATAGTACCAGACATTTCCTCAACTTTATTAAGCATACAAAAAATAAAATCAAAAAATTTAATATTTTATTATAAAAAATAATTATTAACAAAAACCAAGATTTTGCAAGAAAAAATAATTCGTTAATAAAATGTAAAATTTAGAACCCAATAAGTCTTAGGTGAAAAAGTTAATCATCTTACCACTACACCACAGGGGCGCATGGATTAAGCTAGGAAATAGCCTGTTTTTAATGCACAAATCTGCGCAGTTGAAGACCCGAGGGGAGGGATGGGGGATGAAATGAATACCTACACCCGTTCATGGAGTAGATGCGAAGAAGGGAAGGGAAGAAAGGGAAGGGAAGGGAAGGGAAGGGGAAGGAGTTCGTGCGGCACTTTTGTTTGCAAATTTTCAAAGCAAAGGAAGCCATATTTTGCTAATTTTCGCGAGTACCCCCCACAATTCGATGTCGTTCTTTCCAATGCTGCAAAAATCTCATCAATTGGTGCAGGCAATGTGGAGAAAAACGCTTATCAGTTTCAAGATCTGGCAAGCAACCTCTAAACATACACCTGGGTCAAAAGGAGGGACTTGGCACTGACACTCCGCTAAAGCTCCATTTGCGCCAGCCCAATGTGATTAGGTTAAAGCCAATGGTATCCTCTTGCGTATTTAGTGGCTGACTGTCACGGGAAAAGGCAGCTTCATTGTTGAAATGACCATGCTCAGCTAAGCACGAGCAGCAACCAGATGACACTGCGCCCGGCGACTATCAGCCATGCAGGAGTATGAAATCCTGAGCTAAGATTTAGCTAGTTATACTCTGGAAAAACTAATAATTTTAAGATTAGTTCTTAATAAATAAGAAAGAAAGAATGAAGGATCGGAGGAGCCATAGTCCAGCAAACACTGCTTGGAAATAGCCACCGGTCACTTTCTTGAAATCGGCTAGATATGATTCAGCGACTTCCTTTAGGTTCATATCAAGTATTCCTTCAATTCTATTTTCTTCTTGAGGCAATTTGCATTATATTGTTAACATATTCGTACGCTATCGTTATGGATGTGATATTGGCCGTCAATAACAACTCGTCTTGGTGATAATCTCGTCTACGATAATAACTCTTCTGTCAGTAAATCACAATGATGACACGACAATCATGCCATGAACTAACTAACAAGCGACGATAACATCACCCGCATCAACTACGCAAGGACCAGTTTCATCAGGTGCGGAGAGCTAGAGAGCTTCATTTTTGCTTTTCATCTGTCGCAAACTAGGCTTTCTAAGGTAGGAGCATTCTGCTATGCTACTGTTATGCCAGAAGTGACGTGCGGGGGCGACGATTATAATGTTTACGAAAATAGTTGAAACAATTGTTTGAGAATGCTCCTGTAGGCTTTTTGAAGTCAGGGTATTTTGTCCTTTTGCCCTAAAAGAAAAATGTGAGGAATGCAATTGGTTTGAAATCGCGATTCAAAATTTTCAATAACTAATCCATGAATTGGATAAAAATGCAAAAGTTCCAAAACATATTTGCTGTATTTTTTCGTTTTTTTTTAAAATAAACTTGCTTTTTATAAAGGAAAAGAGATTTAGCTCTTGCCCAGCAATGATACCAGTTATTCATAAAGTTTTGAAGCGCTGGGGCCAAAAATAGAGAGCTGTAAGTTATCAAAATCATGAAAATAATTTGCAAAAGCCTACCACACCTGGTATTCCCAGGCGGTCCCCCATCCAAGTACTAACCAGGCCCAACGTTGCTTAACTTCGCAGAAAAGATTGCAATGATGCGGTGCTTTCAACGTGGTATGGTCGTAGGCATCATTCAATTTGTTCTTTTACGACTAAACACTCTTCTTCCTAGGTATGTAAAAGAGTAGCCTGCAGACTTTACGGGCTGCGCTGCATGCACATTTTGTCTTTTACTACCACTTCCCTCAAGTTGCAATAAGCGTTGTTAAAAGATGCCTGATCCATAAGATATATATCAAGCTCTGTTTTCTTTCTGCAAATTGCGAGAAAATCTTTCGCCTTTTACTAAAGATTTCCGTGCAGAGGAGCTATATGGTAGTACTTTGTCCCTTTTTGAAAGCCTTGGCTCTAGCCAGGGCTCACATAATGGAAGATGGCTAACGAAATGTCATTCAAGCGCTGTCATTCAATCATTTTCACTGCGCAATATGTCTGCACAAGCAAATCCGTCTAGTCAAGAACCATTGCCATATTTGTAAAGTTTTCGGCTCCTCTCTTTTTTGGCTCTCTCATATGCCCTCGTTTCACTGCAAATCCTAAAAAGCGTCATTTTTTAGCCTCACGAAATTTTTACGCCAAATGATAATTCCCAGTTGAAATTGTTTGTTATGGTTAAAATTTGCTGAATTTGAAAAATTTAGTTCTACGCCACTTAGTGAATTTTTTTCAACTTTTGTTGCTTAACTTTTTGGCAGAGCTATGACGCGCAATAATAACAAAATCCCATTACTGGCTCAAAGGTCATCAGAAGATAGCAAGAAAGTTGCAAGGCAAATAGAGGATGAGATCCGTGCTCTTCAACGCCCGCCTGATGCCCCCATTCTCCGCCCTCGCCGCCTACTCCTCCAACATACCCATGTTCGAACGCAAGCTCACCAGCCTCATCAACTACACCAGCCACTTCTCCATGAACCCTAGTGGAGTAGTGCAGGGCATCAAAGCCTACGGACACGCAGTAGGAGGAGTGATAGGAGCGATCTCCGGCGGAGCCCAGGGCCTGGCCAAGACGACCTGGCACGGCATCAACAACCTCGGCACCTCTGTAGTCAAACCCATCGTCACCATTGTCGGCATCATCCTCGCCCTCATCGCCATCGTCGCCGTCATCGTCCTTGTCATCTGGGCCTCCCAGTACACAAACTGGGGAAGAAAGGCGAAGGAGAAAGTGGACGAAGTTGGCCGGCAACTGCGGACTTTGGCGACGGAGCGTCTTCCAGCCTGGATGCCCTGGACAGGGACGGCTCCAGTGGAGATGATGCGAGAGACGATGACGCCAATGATGGAGCTTCCGCGCTCCCTCTCTGAACGCTCTGTCACCCTGAACGCAGGAGAAGGAATCGCCTACTACCTCGACGGCTCCACCAAGAGCCTCACCCCCAGCATCCTAGCGGAAGGATCCCGACAAGGAAGCCAAGCGGGAAGTGAAGTGAGAGGAGGCAGCCGAGCACGACGTTCCAACTCCAACGTCTCCTGGCACCTGCCCGACGAGGAAGCACGTCAGCTCCGCCGAAGCGAGAGAGCCAGCCAACGCCGCTCCCTCTCCCGCACATCCTCCTTCAACTAGCCTTCCCCACCATACTCTTTTGTATCCCTTCAGCAGAACTAACACTCCCCCCTCCTTTATCATTCTGTGAGATGTGATCTGGAGTGATGGAAGATCTGCCCTACCGATGAACGTGGCTTCAAAGGCCGCGGGAGGCTGTGAAATGCAGCGATTCAATGACGTAGTGGTAGATGAACGATATGGGTCGGAGAACCGGCTCCACCCACGCTTCCCTTCCTTCACCCCCCCCTCCATCTCCATCTAACCAATTCCCCACTCCTCTTCTTCTGTACCATGACCTGCTGAAGGAGAAAGAGTCAAATGTTTAAGCTGCTAAGCAGTGCAAGAATGGCACATTCATCGGTTCATTATGTCTCCAGCACGGATCTCATCCTCTATTTGCCTTGCAACTTTCTTGCTATCTTCTGATGACCTTTGAGCCAGTAATGTGATTTTGTTATTTATTGCGCTGCTATAGCTCTGCCAAAAACGTTAAGCAACAAAAGTTGAAAAAAATTCGACTAAGTGGCGTAGAACTAAATTTTTCAAATTCAGCAAATTTTAACCATAACAAACAATTTCAACTGGGAATTATCATTTGGCGTAAAAATTTCGTGAGGCTAAAAAATGACGCTTTTTAGGATTTGCAGTGAAACGAGGGCATATAGAAGAGCCAAAAAAGAGAGCCAAAAGAACTTTACAAATATGGCAATGGTTCTTGACTAGACGGATTTGCTTGTGCAGACATATTGCGCAGTGAAAATGATTGAATGACAGCGCTTGAATGACATTTCGTTAGCCATCTTCCATTATGTGAGCCCTGGCTAGAGCCAAGGCTTTCAAAAAGGGACAAAGTACTCATATAGCTCCTCTGCACGGAAATCTTTAGTAAAAGGCGAAAGATTTTCTCGCAATTTGCAGAGGAACCAGAGCTAATCTATATGGATAGGGCATCTTTTAACAACGCTTATTGCAACTTGAGGGAAGTGGGTAGTAAGAAGACAAAATGTGCATGCAGCGCAGCCCGTAAAGTCTGCAGGCTACTCTTACATACCTAGGAAGAAGAGTGTTTAGTCGTAAAAGAACAAATTGAATGATGCCTACGACCATACCACGTTGAAAGCACCGCATCCCGTCCGATCTGCGAAGTTAAGCAACGTTGGGCCTGGTTAGTACTTGGATGGGGGACCGCCTGGGAATACCAGGTGTCGTAGGCTTTTGCAAATTATTTTTCATGATTTTGATGACTTCCAGCTCTCTATTTTCGGCAACAACGCTTCAAAACTTTATGAATAACTGGTATCATTGCTTGGCCGAGGCTAAATCTCTTTTCCTTTATAAAAAGCAAGTTTGTTTAAAAAACGAAAAAATACAGCAAATATGTTTTGGAACTTTTGCATTTTTATCCAATTCATGGATTAGTTAGAAAATTTTGAATCACAATTTCAAACAATAATTCCTCACATTTTTTCTTTTAGGGCAAAAGGACAAAATACCCTGACTTCAAAAAGCCTACAGGAGCATTCTCAAACAATTGTTTCGACTATTTTCGAAAACATTATAATCGTATCTTTCACACGTCACTTCTGGCGTAACAAGTAGCATACAGCAGAATGCTCCTACCTTAGAAAGCCTAGTTTGCGACAGATGAAAAGCAAAAATGAAGCTCTCTAGCTCTCCGCACCTGATGAAACTGGTCCTTGCGTAGTTGATGCGGGTGATGTTATCGTCGCTTGTTAGTTAGTTCATGGCATGATTGTCGTGTCATCATTGTGATTTACTGACAGAAGAGTTATTATCGTAGACGAGATTATCACAGACGAGTTGTTATTGACGGCCAATATCGCATCCATAACGATAGCGTACGAATATGTTAACAATATAATGCAAATTGCCTCAAGAAATGGGATTGAAGGGAATACTTGATATGAACCTAAAGGAAGTCGCTAAATCTGCTCCACACGATTCAAGAAAGAGTGCCCGGTGGCTATTTCCAAGCAGTGTTTGCTGGACTATGGCTCCTCCGATCCTTCATTCTTTCTTTCTTATTTATTCAGAACTAATCTTAAAATTATTAGTTTTTCCAGAGTATAACTAGCTAAATCTTAGCTCAGGATTTCATACTGCCTGGCTGATAGTCGCCGGGCGCAGTGTCATCTGGTCCTGTTAGTGCTAGCTCAGCATCGTCATTTCGACAATAAACTGCCTTTTCCCGTGACAGTCAGCCACTAAATACGCAAGAGGATACCATTGGCTTTAACCTAATCACATTGGGCTGGCGCAAATGGAGCTTTAGCGGAGTGTCAGCGCCCAGCCCCTCTTTTCGACCCAGGTGTATGTTTTGAGGGTTATTGCCAGATCTTGAAACTGATAAGCGTTTTTCTCCACATTGCCTGCACCAATTGATGAGATTTTTGCAGCATTGGAAAGAACAACATCGAATTGTGGGGGGTACTCGCGAAAATTAGCAAAATATGGCTTCCTTTGCTTTGAAAATTTGCAAACAAAAGTGCCGCACGAACTCCTTCCCTTCCCTTCCCTTCCCTTCCCTTCTTCCCTTCCCTTCTTCGCATCTACTCCATGAACGGGTGTAGGTATTCATTTCATCCCCCATCCCCTCCCCTCGGGTCTTCAACTGCGCAGATTTGTGCATTAAAAATAGGCTATTTCCTAGCTTAATCCATGCGCCCCTGTGGTGTAGTGGTAAGATGATTAACTTTTCGCTGAGCTTATTGGGTTCTAAATTTTTCATTTTATTAACAATTATTTTTTTTTACTTGCAAATATTTGGTTTTTGATAATAATTATTTTTTTATAATAAAATATCAATTTTTTTATTTTATTTTTTGTATGCTTAAAGTTGAGGAAATATCTGGTACCATTGGCAAGCCAAGAGTAAAACTCTTTTCTCCCAAAAATTGACTGCCCCGAGTACAAAGCCAACAAAATTGATCTACTACTAATGGAATATTATTGAATGCTTTTAAAGTTGAGGAAATAACTGGTACCATCGGCAAGCCGAAATATAGCTCTTTTCTTCTGAAAAAATCGATTGCCCCGAGTGTAAAGCCAAAGAAATTGCCCTATTACTAGTGAAATCTGCTGTGTCACCTGCATTTTGTTTGAGCGCGCATGAAAAGAGCCCTGGAACTGCGCGCGAAAACAAAATGCAAATGCCTCACAAGCAGATTTCACTAGTAATAGGGCAATTTCTTTGGCTTTACACTCGGGGCAATCGATTTTTTCAGAAGAAAAGAGCTATATTTCGGCTTGCCGATGGTACCAGTTGATAATGATATTTAACAGCGAATTCAATGCAGAGCGTGAAACTTGAGCGTACTGAGTAGGCCATGGTGCATTGAATCACTACAGGACTGCGAGCGACGATCGCTAGCGAGCTTCTGCACTGCTGCTCAGCTCAGACTTGAAGCTCGCCCCAGTTCAACCGCCTCCACAGCCTCTTGGCCACCCTCGACCAGTACCAGGTATGGCAAAGCTTTCACGTCTCTCCTAATGTCTAAGTTATCTCCCAAAAGGTCTTGAGACTTTTGCCATGGTGCTTCCCCTTGTAGTTGATAACCTGCACTTCGATGAATGCTGATGATCGATGATGGTGATTTCGAAAGGTGGATCATTGCTGTTTTCGAGTATTTGCCCTTTAGTCTAATCTTTTTCGTTGAGACTGGCGGAGTCGAAAAATGGAAGCTGAGCCGATATGTTCCTCTTTTTTCTCAGATGAAACTGAGCACCCGTAAGAGAACCAGAGCCATGGACCGCTAGATGTCGCTGTGAGCGGTTAGAAGGGGGTGGGATGAGTGGCGGAATCGATTGGATGCGATCATGCGAAGAACGGGAATACTTGAGACTTTGAGGCTTAGCTCTGACAGTAAAGCAAAGGCAAACGATTGCTTTGTTGGTTTTTACCCATTGTATTCAGGTACAACCAGTCTCGCCCTCTGATACAGAGCGGCTGAGAGCCCTGAATAGTCTTTGGAAAACGTTCAGTGCTCTAGGCATTGGGCGTATTGGCTCATGTAGGTTTTGGTATTCAATGGGTCGCTGTTTTAAACCGTATCACTGGAAGCAACATCTATGCAGCATAAAATGCCAGGTTGCTGGATAATTCAAATGCTGCTGTTGTTTTCTTAGATCCGATTTTTGAAATTGGTTGATTTAATTTGACTTTTTTGGAAGTTGGTCGATTAATCCAGCTGTAATTTATTTACTGAAGCTTTCGTGGTTCCCACCACTGAGGATCATAATTATAATAATACACCTCCATGCTCCCAACCAAGAGCAAGCGAGTCCTTTTCGTCCTTCAGCACTAGAAGCATAACTTCTATCTGGCCACAACCGACCGCCTGATCACTGTCAGCCTGTTTCCCGCTCCCTCCAGCACACTTCGGCCTATTTCTTTCAATCACTCATCTTAACAGCCCTTTTCTATTCTGGCCCCTATGCCTAATGTTTCATGAGATTAATAGATAAGGGGTCTACCTTCTTTGCATCAATACTCGCATGGCAATAGCTTTGACCATCAAAAATGAGAAGTATGAGACCAGCTTTGCTGCTCTGGGTTTGTAAATTTGACGATCTACAGATGCGGACTCGAGGTTCTAATCTTGGTTCCGGCCCACGAGGAGCAAACGGGTGCATTCCTTGCTCAGTGCTTGCATGTTTCATCGCTAAATAGGGATTCCTGTAATCTTGCTTATCTGTGATCAATTTAGGAATTTTTTTTAGCTGAAAACAATTCATGAACTGGCCGACACAGGCTTCCCAGATGGTGGCGCATGGTTGCTGCACCTTTTTCGCGAGGTTCCTGTACCTTTTTCTTTCCCTTTTCTGCTGAAAGGTGCGGTGCTGGGAGAGGGGGACTGGGACCTTAGCCTGCGGCAGAACTCACCGCCCACCGGAAGCCGTCGCCAGCCCCTTCAGTCGCTGAGCCCGCCTACAGCGGGCTCCCCTCGAACACCAACCAATCAACCACCGGCGATGGATTTATCTACGTCTCAGAGGCCTCCTTTTGAGGAGATAAGATAGCAATTGCTTTATGGAGAGGCATGCGATAAGGGTTTAGATGCAGATTGAGGAAATGGAGTTTAGAGTTATTGCTCTTCAGCAGGCCGAAAAGGTCTTTACTTCCAAACTGAAACATTAGTTCTTCGAGATTACAAGGAGTAGATTACAGGGATATCAGTGGGATAGTGCGGCATTGGAAAGCAGTGTTTGTCAGATGAGACTGTGAGGCTGGGCTTGGGCAGGCCAACGGCTCATGCCTTGGCTTATGGCCTGCATCAGCGGACATGGGACAGAAGGGATTCAAGGCTCATCCTCATATCTTTTCTACAAGGCTCATGGCATCTCACCCTAAACACAACCTGAGAGCCCAAGCGGAAGTTTAACTGAGCCAACCCAGAGTCCCCACGCAGCACCCACTTCAAGCTGCATGAACTCCGCCCCAATATTACTACACAAAAAGCACCGCTCGTTTCTCTTGGCTTTAAAAGTGGCAGGTTAGTCAGGTTAGGTTAAAAGTGGCAGGTAACAACAGCGGCAATTTTCACCAGCTCCACAAGATTATCCTGGCGTTTAAAATTCACCAAAGATTTTGCGATCGTATTCACTGCCCTAATTTTTCATTTACATTGATTCAATATTCTCCTTTCGCAGGCATAGTCACGTCAAATGAAGGGAAGCCACAGATTGCAGTTCCAAACCAGCCCTCTAAATAGACAGTTCATTGAAACATCAATCGTCCCAGTTTGTCAGGAAGGCGCTGAGCTCGAGCGCTGGCCAAGAGACACTGGCCCTCCAGTACATTGCCGGACTATTCCTAAAATTTGTCACATTGCCGGACATATGGGTTGCCAACGTGGACTTTGCCGGAGGTAAAGTGTAGTGTCCGGCAAAGTCCAGGATCAATATTGGCTTGCCCACCTTGGACTTTGCCGGACATGGCTCCTAAGCAACTATGGGTGGTACTGCCACAGTATGGACCATGGCTCCTAAGCAACTATGGGTGGTACTGCCACAGTATGGATCATGGCTCCTAAGCAACTATGGGTGGTACTGCCACAGTATGGACCATGGCTCCTAAGCAACTATGGGTGGTACTGCCACAGTATGGATCATGGCTCCTAAGCAACTATGGGTGGTACTGCCACAGTATACACGCATTTTGACTAAGCCTAAGGGGCTCCTAAGAAACAGTATCCTAGTACTACTCCTGGCAGTAGGCAGACTAACTAGTAGCATGACGAACTCGGTATAGAAATGTTCGGCAAAGTCCAGGGTCATTATTGGGTTACCCACCTTGGACTTTGCCGGAGAAAAAAATCGCACACTCTCCGGCAAAGTCCTGGGGCATTTTCTCCGGCAAAGTCCAAGATTGACAACCAGCCTAACCGGTGACAATAAACTGTCCGGCAAAGTATTGACACCGACACTGGATGTACAGCAGGTGCGGAAGGAGCCCCTTCAGCGTCACAGAATGCTCAATTAGAGACCATCTTCAATGCCCTCCTTCACCCATCTTTCCCTTTCCCTCAGTCCTGCCTGACAATACAGCTCTGACAATACATCTGGCTGATGTCTCCCAGACTTCTGCCAGCCTCTGGCCCAAAGATCAGTGGTTCAGCATTCATAGTTTTATTTTTTTCCAGAAAATGACAGGGACAGTGGTGTGGACTTGAAAAAATTTGCCTCACTCAGCCAGTCTTCTACTCACGACTGCAAGGTTTCACCCAGTGTTGCACTCGGAAAATTGGAAGGCCCAGATCGGAAATCTGAAGAATCGGAAGACCCTCGGATTGGAAATTATTTCCGAATCGGAAATTTTTTTCCCGGAAATTGTCGGAATCGGAAGAATCGGAAGAATCGGAAGAATCGGAAGAAATCGGAAGAATCGGAAGAATTTTTGTGAATTTCAGAATCTCAGAAATGCCTACCGGAAATGACTTAGAATTTTCCGATTCTTCCGATTTTCTTCCGATTTCAAAATCGAAATATTTTTAGGAATTTCCAGACAGAAAGGGCCTTTTTTGCGCAGTTTAGCCCTGGTTGAGGGCCAGGATAGTGCAGTGTATGTATAGCGATGGAAGTGGGGGACAACTCCCCACTTATACCCAAGCTCCTAATGTCCTGAACCCCTCCCCATATGCAATGTTATGACATAGGAGGCTCACTACCCAGCCTCCTAATGTTTCGAACCCCTCCCCCGTATGCAATGTTATGACATAGGACGCTCACTACCCCGCCTCCTAATGTTTCGAACCCCTCCCCCGTCTGCAATGTTATGACATAGGAAGCTCACTACCCAGCCTCCTAATGTTTCGAACCCCTCCCCCGTATGCAATGTTATGATATAGGAAGCTGATCACCCAGCCTCCTATTGTTTCGAAAACCTCCTCAAGTATATGTAAATGAACCACATACGTATTGCTCAATCTATGCATTGGTTGCATGGCGAACAGCACAGAGAAGCTGGAGCCTTTGCTGCACCTCTGCAATCTATGCATTGGTTGCATGGCGAACAGCACAGAGAAAGATGGAGCATTTGCTGCACATATGCAATCTAATCAAGGGATGCATGGCGGACAGCACAGAGTAAGCGGGAGCCTTTGCTGCACCTCTGCAATCTATGTATTCGGTGCATGGCGAACAGCACAGAGAAGCTGGAGCCTTTGCTGCACCTTTGCAATTTATGCATTGGTTGCATGGCGAACAGCACAGAGAAGCTGAAGCCTTTGCTGCACCTCTGCAATCTATGTGGCGTAATGCCGGGATGGCGTAACGCCCAACCGGCGTAACTCCGATACGGCGTAACGCGTTATCGGCGTAACGCCAAATCGGCGTAACGCCGAATCGGCGTAACGCCATTCCGGCATAACGCCAACAGCACAGAGAAGCTGGAGCCTTTGCTGCACCTCTGCAATCTATGCATTGGTTGCATGGCGAACAGCACAGAGAAGCTGGAGCCTTTGCTGCACCTCTGCAATCTATGCATTGGTTGCATGGCGAACAGCACAGAGAAGCTGGAGCCTTTGCTGCACCTCTGCAATCTATGCATTGGTTGCATGGCGAACAGCACAGAGTAAACTGGAGCCTTTGCTGCACCTCTGCAATCTATGCATTGGTTGCATGGCGAACAGCAGAGAGAAGCTGGAGCCTTTGTGGCACCTTTGCAATCTATGCATTGGTTGCATGGCGAACAGCACAGAGAAGCTGGAGCCTTTGCTGAGACCTCTGCAATCTATGCATTGGTTGCATGGCGAACAGCACAGAGGAAGCTGGAGCCTTTGCTGCACCTCTGCAATCTATGCATTGGTTGCATGGCGAACAGCACAGAGTAAGCTGGAGCCTTTGCTGCACCTCTGCAATCTATGCATTGGTTGCATGGCGAACAGCACAGAGAAGCTGGAGCCTTTGCTGCACCTTTGCAATCTATGCATTGGTTGCATGGCGAACAGCACAGAGAAGCTGGAGCCTTTGCTGCACCTCTGCAATCTATGCATTGGTTGCATGGGGAACAGCACAGAGAAGCTGGAGCCTTTGCTGCACCTCTGCAATCTATGCATTGGTTGCATGGCGAACAGCACAGAGAAGCTGGAGCCTTTGCTGCACCTTTGCAATCTATGCATTGGTTGCATGGTGAACAGCACAGAGAAGCTGAAGCCTTTGCTGCACCTCTGCAATCTATGCGGCGTAACGCCGAAACTGCGTAACGCCTAAACGGCGTAACGCGGGAACGGCGTAACGCCGAATCGGCGTAACGCCAAATCGGCGGGTGGCTGAATCGGCGTAACGCCATTCCGGCATAACGCCAACAGCACAGAGAAGCTGGAGCCTTTGCTGCACCTCTGGAGGCGATGCATTGGTTGCATGGCGAACAGCACAGAGAAGCTGGAGCCTTTGCTGCACCTGTGTAACTCACCGCATTGGTTGCATGGCGAACAGCACAGAGAAGCTGGAGCCTTTGCTGAACCTCTGCAATCTATGCATTGGTTGCATGGCGAACAGTTTTTTTTTTTTTTTTTTTATAAAAAAAAAAAAAAAAAAAATAAAAAATATTAATATTTTAAAATAAAAAAAAAAAAAAAAAAAAAAAAAAAAAAAAAAAAAATAAAAAAAAAAAAAAAAAAATAATAAAAAAAAAAAAAAAAACCACAGAGAAGCTGGAGCCTTTGCTGCACCTCTGCAATCTATGCATTGGTTGCATGGCGAACAGCACAGAGTAAGCTGGAGCCTTTGCTGCACCTCTGCAATCTATGCATTGGTTGCATGGCGAACAGCACAGAGAAGCTGGAGCCTTGGCTGCACCTCGGCAAAATATGAAGTGGTTGCATGGCGAAAAGCACAGAGAAGCTGGAGCCTTTGCTACGCCTCTGCAATCTATGCATTGGTTGCATGGCGAACAGCACAGAGTAAGCTGAAGCCTTTGCTGCACCTCTGCAATCTATGCATTGGTTGCATGGCGAACAGCACAGAGTAAGCTGGAGCCTTTGCTGCACCTCTGCAATCTATGCATTGGTTGCATGGCGAACAGCACAGAGAAGCTGGAGCCTTTGCTGCACCTCTGCAATCTATGCATTGGTTGCATGGCGAACAGCACAGAGAAGCTGGAGCCTTTGCTGCACCTCTGCAATCTATGCATTGGTTGCATGGCGAACAGCACAGAGAAGCTGGAGACTGTGCTGCACCTTTGGAATCTACTCATCGGTCTGTATGGCGAACAGCACAGAGAAGCTGGAGCCTTTGCTTGCACCTTGGCAATCTATGCGGAGTAACGCCGGGGGAGGGGGAATGGCGTGACGCCGAAATGGCGTAACGCCGACAATGCGGCGTAACGCCTAAATCGGCGTAACGCCTGATCGGCGTAACGCCAAATCGGCGTTACGCCATTTCGGCGT
>JASANA010011004.1:0-23062 GCA_030248095.1 Ptycholaimellus sp. GST1_10 | reverse complement strand
GTTAGTCGTTCAGTTACGTATTGCTCTTTTAAAATTTTCTAAAAAAGGTCGTGGCACTAGCGAACTAATGGAGCATGAAGCAAAATCCCTGGAAGCAATTTAGCAGAAGATATATTGCCGGGATGGGAATTGGCCCTTTTTGAAGACAAGCTGCTACACTTTCATCTATCTTCTTGTTCCTAGAAGAATAGTTGATGAATCAAATGCGGGTTCCTGGAAGTTAGCGTCAGCCACACTCCCCGGAATGTGGCAAAAAAGCAGCTGCTGTCTTCCGTCCGCCTAAGCCTCAGGCCAGAAAATGTGCGACGCTCTTGTTGCTTTTGTCAATCATAAATTCTTTCTCCTTTATAGGTCCTGGGCTAAATCCCAACTTACAGGGAAACGCATCACTTTGATTAGCTGTAAAATGACTTCTGGTTGGTTTTTTTCATAATGGTTTTGATGGGAGCATTAGAATTTTAAACCTTTTTTGAATGTTTCTACCAAGAAGTGAAAAAGAAACGCCAAAAATTGGGCTCACAGATATGATTTAGAGAAACTTGGAACCAAAAATGGAGCTGTCAAAAATTCAATGGAACTGCTAGGGATTCGCTAAGCTGCCCAGCTCACCCTGCAGGCGTAGCTCCCCCTCCTCAAGGAAGGAGTAAGGTGAGCCAGCTGGAGGAATCCTGCACTTCTCCTGTGTTGCTGTGCGTTGTGTGTGTGCGTCGTCTATCATTTTGAAAACTCCATTTTTAGCTCCTGAAACAGAGCGCGACAAGGAGGGGATTGTGAAGGAGGCAATCACAGCTTTGGCTGAAGCCCATGCTGGAAAGGCGAAGATTGGGACAGGAAGCGAAAGGCATGGGAATCTGTGCACCGTCTATGTGTCTGGCAGTGAGAGGGCGAATCAATCGAGAGCAAAGAGGCTTTCAACATCAAATGCCAGACAACGCAATGCCTTCGTCGTCGCTTGGAGGCGGGATTCTGGTGGACCTGAGAAATGGAAGCCGGCTTTTACCTCCTCCAACTGGGGGCATAGGAGGGCAAGGGGAACTCTGAGCAATGCGAGGCGTGGGCACGGGGACAGGATAGGAGATGCTGCGCTCATCGCCCAGCCTGGCCAGCTGGACCACGCTCGTTTCTTCCTGCTCCAACCTCACCAGTTCACTGGGCCCCAACTATCACTCATGGAAGCGAAAAAGAAAGGAGACCTGAAGGACGGCGAGAAGGCACTGGTGGATGCAGATATTCTGCTGCTCAGTCTCGGACCATCTGACAGCGCTCCAGACGCATCTCCCGCACGATGGCGAAGATGTCCACCTCCACCCCGCCCCCCTTCACCTCGTGCATCAGCCTATCCACGCTGATCTAGCGTCCCACTTCGCCCCACGCCCGCCGAGCAGTGCACCACTGTCGGCTTGCAGGCACGGTCACCCGGCACCTAAGATTGCTGGAGTTGGAGGAGGGAAGAAAAGAGAAAGGAGTGAAGAAGACCTTGGCCCTGAAGGCACGTAGAAAGCTGAGGATGGAGAGTTGGCGCTCCGGGACACCGAAGATGCCGGGCCAGGACGTGGTAGTGGAAGTGGCGCAGGGTGCGGGGCCCAGCTCAGGCTCCGCGAGGCTGGTGAAGCGGAACTCGCGGAGGGTCCAGTCCGGGGTGCGAGTCTCGTTGAGCAGGGAGAGCTCCAGGTCCCCGTAGGCGGCGGGGCCGGAACCCAGCGGCCAGTACTGGTCGCACTTCTCCCGCCCCTTCTCCAGACAGCGCGTCAGGTTGATTATGGCCGGGCACTGCTGTTCCCAGATCTGGCCAAATAGAGTCCTTTGAGAGGAGGGAAGGTGAGGGTTGGATAGAAGATGTCCATGCGCCAGAAGTCGTCCCTGGTGGAGGCGAGTGGTCCCTGGGCGGCGATGAACTCGCGCTTGGAGTGTGCGCCGGGTATGTAGTTGGCGTTGATGTAGTCGGAGCCGTCCACGTCGTCCACGGGGACGAGCTTGACGCGGCTGTGGTCGAAGGGGAGGATGTTGGTGAAGCGGTTCTTGGCCCGGTTCATCGGGATCTCCGCCGCTGCGCAGGCCAGGTTCCGTCCCACTCCTTTCAGGTCCTAATGGATTTGCACGGTTTGTAGGACAGAATTAGGGAGGAGGAGAGGGTAAAATGAGAGTACCTCGAACTCTTCGCTGAAGCGGAAATCTGAGTCTGCGGACATGAGGCGGACGTGCTCGGGGAAGTTGGCGACCTTGACGGGGCGGCTCTTCTCCAGCTGGGGGCCCTGGATGAGTAGGGTGGGGATGGGCGGGAGGTTGAAGTGTCGCGGCCGCTCCAGGTGGCTCTGGATCGGTGGCCCGTAGTGCGCCGTCGGACCGCCGCCGTTCATAGCTCGATCCCCTCGACTGAGCTTCAAACCAGTCGGCTTCTCCTGAGGCACTCCAGACAGAAGTAGCAGCACCGAAGTTTGCTGCACCCACTGGTGTCTTCAACTGCGGCTTCCAGAATGGAGAGAGGCGCTTCTTTCGTACAAAGAGCAGGGCAGCCCCGGCCAGGAAGAGGAGCGTGAGGACAGCCAGGACAGCTGCCAGCACTGCAGCACCGCCACCACCGGACAGCCCATTGCTGCCAGCCTCCGTGGAAACCATCTGTGGAGCCCAAGCTGTCTTCCAATGGGAGCCAGGGGAGGGAATGGGGGAATGGCAACGGGTGAGAACTGGGAGTCGCTGAAGAGGCCGGGTGCTGTATAGGCGCGGAGGGCAATGCGATAGCGTCGCCCGGGGCGCAGGGGCCCGTTGCAGAAGCGCCGAGCCGCGGGTCTGGATGGCAAGATTTCGCAGTCCTGCTCCACCCCGATCACCTAGAGCCAATCTCCGTCTTCAAGTCGTTTGAGCTTAGGGCCTTGAGAGTTGGGCGACCTCGGTGCGTATTTTGTTGCTGAACTTCAGTGTTCGCTCCAGCGGCTTTTCCAGGGCAATGTAAGGTGCCCATTTCTGCGCCCCCTTCACATCCTGCCAGGTCTGCAGCAGGTCATCTATTCAGCTCCAAGAGGATGGCATGAAGAATGAATGAATGAACTCGATTGGAGCGCAGGTCAAGGATGGCGTCCTGCTCGTCCACCTCGGCGACGATGATGGCGTACTTGCGGAGGATGCCGTTGCGGCTGTCCAGGCCGGAGGTTAAGGACGTAGAGGTCCGTCTGCCGCACCGTGTCCGCCAGCACCTGCGGCGCCTCCCGCGGCTGCGGCGGCGCGTCGATGGGCATCTGCAGCCACTCCCCTCCGCCTTCCCCGCCGCCCGCCGGAGCTTGCAGTGCCGAAGCGTAGGCCTCCTCCCCGCCGCCTGCCTCCGTGCGCCCGCGCACCCAGATGCGATAGCTGAAACACTGCTTGGCATTGGTGGAGAGGGGAGGGAGGGAAGAGGAGGACCGAAGGCCGCCGGTGAGGTTGCCGAGCTCGAGGCTGAGGGCGTTGGTGGAGAGGGTCCAGGGGTCGATGTGGGGCTCTGCGTCGGCGGCTTCCACGCGGATGTCGTAGCTGAGGATGTCCCCGTTGGGCGCGGCCGGCGAGTCCCAGCTGAGACAGGGCCCTGGACAGCGACAGAGCCTCCAGCTCCACCTCAAAGGAGACACTTCTTCCAGGAAGGACATGGTGAGGAGGAGATGGGCAGGATGGAGAAACATGGCGCGGAGGGCCAGGGAGGCCGGGTAGGGTGTGAATGGGGAGGGTGTTGAGGGAGCGTTCCTGAGCCTCGCAGTGGAAGTCCGCGCTGGGGTCGTCGGCGTCGCAGGTGATCAGGCCGCTCACCTCGTAGGCGCTGAACGGCTGGAGGTCTCTGCAAGTTGTTGATTGGAAGGGTGTAGAGGGCAGGGAGAGGTGGGAGGGAACCGGAACATGACGTTGACCTTCTTGCTGCTGGTATCCGGTAGCTGGCTGTACTTCTGGCGCGAGATCTCCTTGCCCGCCGCGTCCTTGGTGATGATGTACAGGTCGCAGTCCGCGTTCACCTTCTCCTCCTCCAACCCCTTCTCCTTACAGCCAAGTACAGAAGAGAGTAAAACTGGTGGGAACAGGGGAATGTGAGCGAGACGTTGGCCATGCGAGTGCCCAGGTTGCCCAAGGCCAGCTCAGCTCTCGGAGCCTCCGTCCGAACACCGCTAGACCAGTTGGCGGCGCTGACGATGCCTAGAAACTCCTGCCAGCTCAGAGAAGAAAGTAAGTGGCTGAGTGGGGAAACGGAGACCCTGTTGGGTGGCAGTGTAGACGACGAGTCGGTAGCAGGTGCCGGGCTGCATCTGGGGACTCTGAAAGCTGAGGCTGGGCGGTCTTGCCGGGGTCAGCGGCCAGGGTTCACCGAGCCAGGCAGTGGACTGGCGAGTCCTCGACCCTCCAGTGTCCCCGTCAGGTTCCCACCCACCTGAAGCCCATGAAGCTCTTGAGGTTGGCCTAAAAAAGGCAAAGAAAGAGGACCATTTCTCGCCGGATGAGGACGGGAGTCCAGTTGGGAGTGCCGTAGTGGGCCCAGTGTAGGCGGAGGGCCTGGGTGTCAGCGGCGGGGGCGATGCCGAGAATGTCCATGTCGAAGCCGGGGCGGACCGGCTCCCGCTTGACGAGGGACTGGGAGGCGGCGCCTTTGGACATCGTCCAAGCCGTGAAGATGTAGGCTGTGCCCGGCCTCAAGGCCAAATGGGAGGCTTCAGATGGAGCTGCCAGCGGGAGGAGGTGGGGTACCGAAGTGGGAGCTGGAAGAGGCAGAACTGGGCGGTGACGGAGCCCTGGAGCTCCCGACGAACGCTCTGGCTCAGGTTCCGCCCCACCTCCTCCTCCGCGGCGGCCTCGGGCACATAGCGCAGGCGGCATTCGTCCACCGCCTCCGCCTCCGCCCCCAATTCCACCCGCACCACGAACTTGCGGCTGACAGGAGTGGGAGCATTGGCTGAGAGAAGAGGGAGGGCGGGGGAAAAGGGATACCTGATGAGGTCTGGGCTGACGGCGAGGTGGGTGGGGGGCAGGGGCTTGGTGACGAAGGCCAGCCTGACGGCCTGGCTGTACTCCCCGTCCTTGACGGCGAAGAGGCGCGCCGTGTAGGCCCGCCCCGGCGCCAGACCCTCCGACAGCTCCGCCGCTGTCTCCCGCAGCTCCGTCACCTTCACCCACGCACCCTATCTCTACCCTTCACTCAGCTCAAGTGAGACACAGGGGCTGCCTTGGCGGCCAGTTTGCTGCTCCGTGTGGCAAGAAGCGGCTAGCGGGAGGTTTGCGGAGATGAGGCCAGTTAGAGGACAGTGTGTTGGGGTCGGGGCTGTAGTGTGAGTGGGTGGAGGCGGCGCTCTTTCTCTCCCAGCACCCCTAGGGGCCCCACTCGAGCCAATATAGACCCCAAGGCGATGGGGGCGGAGGATGTAGGTGTAGGGTGTCATTGCACCAGGCGGCTCAAGTGGGCCTCCACTACTACTCACTTCTGCCCAGAAGAAGGTTATCCAAGGGCCTCCCCTATCCTCTCCCTTGTGCCTCATCCATCAGCACTAACCAACTGCCCGGACTACACTGCTGAGGCATCAACTCAATTCCAAGGCCAGAGAAGGATGGTGAGAGGTGAAAAGACAAACGCTGAAATCCTGGGGACGGGGATCATCGTGGTCAGCCCAGGTGACGGCGTAGCTCTCCACGCCTGAGTTCGGTGGACGACGCCACACCAGACGCACCCAACGCTCTCGAACCTACAATCAACACCTACATTTTCACCACCAAATAGGTCAATTGCTTCACAGTGGAAAGTGCCTACGGGTTCGGCGTAGCGGTGCCTGATTCAACCAATGCTTCGTTTAGGCAACCGTCGGGCAAAGGGCGGTGGAGGAGCAGGGTGGACTGGCTAATTATGGCGGGGAGGGGCAGAAGCAAGGGAGGAGGAGAAAGGACGTTGTGGGTCAGGGGCAGCTATTGACGGGAGTGAGGAGAGCGGTGCACAAAAGGCCGCCTGGCAGCAGCAGCAGCGACCTGTGCGCCCAAGGTCGGCCAACACCGGCTCCTCCTCCTCCCCTCCCCCTTCCCTCCTTCCCCCCCTCCCCTTCACATGCCCCATCTGCTACTGGCCATGCTCTGTCGCCTCCCTACCCGTGACTCCACGCTTGAGTCAAGAGCTCGCTTCTCGCTCAGCCCAAGCCCTAAGCTCCTCAGGCCCCGTGAGTGCCACGCTCTGCTACTGAACTCCTTCTTGCCAGCAGTCTTTGTAGTCTTCACTGGCTCAGTCTCTTAAGGGTTATTCAAGCGAAGCCTACCTCGATGCTACTCTAACTTCTGGGAACCCCTGGGGCATAGTAGATGAGGAAAACTGAAGCCTGAGATGAGGTGAAAGTGTGGAGTGAAAAGGGGGACTCTGTCAGCAACACAAGCTGTGACGGGCTGAAGAGGCTTGATGGTGACGACGGCGAACTGCAGGGGCTCTGAGGGAGTGAGGGTTGCGACTTGCGGCAGTCACGCTCAGATTGTACGTGTGCCCTGGACTGAGTCTCCGTTCAGAAACAGCTCCACGCTCCCCTGCTCTCAAATGTCTGCAATACTTTCTCCATTCAGAACAAAAAACGTGGAAAAACATGCATTGTCTTCAAGGTCACCCAATTTAGCTTTTGATTCCTATTATTTATAAACTTCGACAAAGTCCTGATTTTGGGTCTGATAAGGAATAATTTGTCTCAGTCCAATCACCGCGCCCTATACTAGAAACTCTGCATAAATCATCACCCACCCTTCTTCAGCACAAGCTTCCCGCGCCAATGTGAGCAATACTATTTCTTCATTAGTCGCTGGCTAGGCCTTAGCTGAGTGGGTGAAAGCGGAAAGAAGCGGTCTGAGTCGAGAGTGCGAAAAATCCGGGCAAGTGGAGAGCCCTTCTGTCCTGGGGGAGGGCAGGAGAAGGATTGGCGGGAGGGGAGGCGGTTAAACCTGGTGGTAGTAGGTCAGGGAAGTGGGGAAATGTGGGTGTGTGTAGGAGTCGCCAAGGCTGCGAAGAGCCGGCGTCCGAAGAAAAGGCTCCTCTCCATCGCTTTTCTGGTAGCAGAAGAAAATGACGGAGGGGGCCCTTGTGGACAGAGAGGGCGTTGCTGCGCCCCCCTTTGACCCTGCCCTAACCGCAAACAGCCATCCCCCAATGCGCTAACCAACAGGCTATGTCTAGGAGTCAAGAAATGAAGGCCGATGGATTTGCAGCGACTTCGGCCAATGACCTTGTCTGCTTGGCAGAACCAACCTCTTACGCACACAAATTGAAGCGCCAAATATATTGGGCTGGCAAAGTATAGTCAGCTAGTTATTTCAATGCTTGTTTTCATATTTCGGAACTTATTTTCGGCCAAACTTGTTAAAAACTACCTGATTTTTGGACAGAGTAAACGCTAATTCGGCTGAGGACAAAAATATCAACCATTTTTACTGCTAATTTTTGCGCGGCCGAAGGCCGCCTGCCGCGGAGGGCAGGGCAGCCAGAGCTCTGGAGGCTGGAGGGCCGCATGGGGATGCAGAGGCCCCGCAGACCGTAGCCTAACATGCGAAGCGTGCTAGGCGAAGCGTAGGGGCCGTCGCACCCGTGCCCGGAGGCCGGAGAGGCTCTGCTGGCGCCCTGCCCGAAGCGGCGGGCCGCCAAGGCCAGCTTAAGCAGTTAACCCAATTTTTGCGTCCGTCTTTCCGCATATATCTATATATATATGTGTCATTCCGGGGACCGGCCTCCGCGGTTTTTCAACAAAATTGGCTAATTTTTTGCATGAAGGTCCGCCTAGGTGGTATCTCCAGGCCATTTTTTGCGCTTGACGTAATTTTGCGTTTTTTGCCAGAAACCCAAAATTTTGATGTTTCAAATTACCCAAAAATCATAAATCGCTGGGTTTTCAATGAAATCAGCTGATTTTTGGCAGGTACATCCGTCAAAGTAATATCTTTGAAGCTGGCTAAAGGAAATTTCGAAATATTTTTTTATTAATTGATTTATAGTCAAAAACCCAAAATCTTGATGTTTTCAAAAATTTGAAGCACTGCATAATGTCCATGGTTTTTCGATGAAATTAGCTGATTTTTGAGTGTGTAAAACATCCGTGAAAATAATATACTTGAAGCTGGCAAAAGGATTTTTACAAATTTTTAGAATTTCTCGATTTATAGTCAAAACCCCAAATCTTGATGTTTCAAAAATTGGAACATGCGTCAATTCATAGTTTTTCATTGAAATCTGTTGAATTTCATCTAGGTGGTGTCTTGAGGTGAGGCCGCGCATCTTGGCAACCGCCGAGAATACCTTGTTTATCTTGTCAAATATAATATTGAAGCGGGTATGTTTTTTAAGGAAAATTACATAATGTCCCAATTTTCTTACTCATTCTGTGACCCAGCAAATTTGGTTGTCTATCCAATTATTGGTGAAAACATTAAAAAGAGTTCAAATTTTATGCTTTCGTTGGAATGGGATTCCTAGAGTCACTAGTAACCAATACAGCCCAACAAAGTGAGCAATCAATGTTAAGTCTGTCCCTGGTTTTTCCCTGAGCTGAAGGCTTTATCCAATCAACGAAATCAACGAAAACATTTACTTCAAATTACAAACAATTCGAATTACAAAACTTCTGCATCCATGGAAACATTTTCCTGCACTTAGCATCAACAATTATTACTGAAATTGTGAATCTTCGATTCAGTGTTTTATTTACTCTTAGCTGGTCTCTTTTTAATGCTTGCACCTAAAATGGATTGGGCATAAAGGTAATGAAATTTTTTTATGATTCACCCGATACATGATTTAGCTTGAGGCTATAAGGTGATGAAATTAAAATTTTAAAATCTTTATAAGTGAAGATTATGCTTACTCATCTTTAAACTCTTTCTAAAGAGCTAAATAAGAGCCAAGAAAATTTATGCACACCTTATAGGATAGAATTGTATGAATGATAAAGCATAAAAGCATGAAAACAAAAATTAATTAATTGCAAAAGACATATGCATATAAAATATTGATCATACTTTAAATTAATTTTGGTAGCAAAAATCAAAAAATTTCTTGTAAATTTCTATGAAAAAATCATTAAATTAATCGTATATAAATTTTCAATGTTTAATGCAGATCATATTATGTTAATTAATGTTTAGTTTTAATCTTTTAGTTTTATCCTGAATAATCAGATGATAAGATAGTGCAAAATTTTCTGGGCTCTCTTAGCTCTTTAGAAAAGTTTAAAGTTGAGTAAGCATAATTTCATGATAAGATTTTAAAATTTAATTTCATCACCTTATAGCCCAAGCTAAATCATGTCGGGTGAATCAAAAAAAAATTTCATTACCTTTATGCCCAAGCCATTTTAGGTGCAAGCATTAAAAAGAGACCAGCTAAGAGTAAATAAAACACTGAATCGAAGATTCACAATTTCAGTAATTAATTGTTGATGCTAAGTGCAGGGAAAATGTTTCCATGGATGCAGAAGTTTTGTAATTCGAATTGTTTGTAATTTGAAGTAAATGTTTTCGTTGATTTCGTTGATTGGATAAAGCCTTCAGGCTCGAGGAAAAGCCAGGGAGAGATTAACATTGATTGGTCACTTTGTGGGCTGTATTGGTTAGCGAGTGGGACTCTAGGAAATCCCATTCCAACGAAAGCATAAAAATTCTGAACTCTTTTTAATGTTTTCACCAATAATTCGGATAGACAACCAAATTGCTGGGGTCACAGAATGAGTAAGAAAATTGGGACATTATGTAATTTTCCTAAAAAACATACCCCTGCTTCAATATTATATTTGACAAGAATAAACAAGGTAATTCTCGGGCGGTTGCCAAGATGCGCGGCCTCACCTCAAGACACCACCTAGATGAAATTCAACAGATTTCAAAATAGAAAAACTATGAATTATGCATGTTCCAATTTTTGAAACATCAAGATTTGGGGTTTTGACTATAAATCGAGAAATTCTAAAAATTTGTAAAAATCCTTTTGCCAGCTTCAAGATATTATTTTCACGGATGTACACACCAAAAATCAGCTAATTTCATCGAAAAACCATGGACTTATGCATGTTCAAATTTTTGAAACATCAAGATTTTGGGTTTTTGACTATAAATCAATTAATAAAAAATATTTCGAAATTTCCTTTAGCCAGCTTCAAGATATTACTTTGACGGATGTACCTGCCAAAAATCAGCTGATTTCATTGAAAACCCAGCGATTTATGATTTTTGGTAATTTGAAACATCAAAATTTTGGGTTTTGGGCAAAAAACGCAAAATTACGTCAAGCGCAAAAAATGGCCTGGAGATACCACCTAGGCGGACCTTCATGCAAAAAATTAGCCAATTTCGTTGAAAAACCGCGGAGGCCGGTCCCCGGAATGACACATATATATATAGATATATGCGGAAAGACGGACGCAAAAATTGGGTTAACTGCTTAAGCTGGCCTTGGCCGCCCGCCGCTTCGGGCAGGGCGCCAGAGCTCCTCCGGCCTCCGGGCACGGGTGCTACGGCCCCTACGCTTCGCCTAGCATGCTTCGCATGCTAGGCTACGCTCCGGGGCCTCCGCACCCATGCCCTCCAGCCTCCAGAGCTCTGGCTGCCCTGCCCTCCGCGGCAGGCGGCCGTCGGCCGCGCAAAAATTAGCAGTAAAAATGGTTGATATTTTTGTCCTCAGCCGAATTAGCGTTTACTCTGTCCAAAAATCAGGAGTTTTTAACGTTTAGCCGAAAATAAGTTCCGAAATATGAAAACAAGCATTGGAATAACTGTCTGAGTATACTTCGCCAGCCCAATATATTTCGCGCTCCAATTTGTGTGCGTAAGAGGTTCTGCCATACAGACAAGGTCATTGGCCAGTCGCTGGCAAATCCATCGGCCTTTATTTCTTGACTCCTAGACATAGCCTCTTGGTTAGCACATTTGGGGGGATGGCTGTTTGCGGTTAGGGCAGGGTCAAAGGGGGACGCAGCAACGCCCTCTCTGTCCACAAGGGCCCCCTCCGTCTCTTTCTTCTGCTCCCAGAAAAGCGATGGAGAGGAGCCTTTTCTTCGGACGCCGGCTCTTCGCAGCCTTGGCGACTCCTACACACACCCACATTCCCCCACTTCCCTACCTACTACCACCACCTTTAACCGCCTCCCCTCCCGCCAATCCTTCTCCTGCCCTCCCCCAGGACAGAAGGGCTCTCCACTTGCCCGGATTTTTCGCACTCCGACTCAGACCGCTTCTTTCCGCTTCCACCCACTCAGCTAAGGCCTAGCCAGCGACTAATGAAGAAATAGTATTGCTCACATTGGCGCGGGAAGCTTGTGCTGAAGAAGGGTGGGTGATGATTTATGCAGAGTTTCTAGTATAGGGCGCGGTGATTGGACTGAGACAAATTATTCCTTATCAGACCCAAAATCAGGACTTTGTCGAACTTTATAAATAATAGGAATCAAAAGCTAAATTGGGTGACCTTAGACAATGCATGTTTTTCCACGTTTTTGTTCTGAATGGAGAAAGTATTGCAGACATTCGAGAGCAGGGGAGCGTGGAGCTGTTTCTGAACGGACTCAGTCCAGGGCACACGTACAATCTGAGCGTGACTGCCTATCGCAACCTCACTCCCTCAGAGCCCTGGTCCGCCGTCGTCACCACCAAGCCTCTTCAGCCCGTCAGAGCTCGCGTTGCTGAGGTTCCCCCTTTTCACTCCACACTTTCACCTCATCTCAGGCTTCAGTTTTCCTCATCTACTATGCCCCAGGGGTTCCCAAAAGTTAGAGTAGCATCGGGCAAGGCTTCGCTTGAATACCCCTCAAGTGTCTGAGCCAGAGAAGACTACAAAGACTGCTGGCAAGAAGGAGTTCAGTAGCAGAGCGTGGCACTCACGGGGCCTGAGGAGCTTAGGGCTTGGGCGAGAAGCGAGCTCTTGACTCAAGCGTGGAGTCACGGGCAGAGAGGCGACAGAGCATGGCCAGTAGCAGATGGGGCATGTGAAGGGGAGGGGGGGAAGGAGGGAAGGGGGAGGGGAGGAGGAGGAGTGTTGGCTCAGTTGGGCGCACAGGTCGCTGCTGCTGCTGCCAGGCGGCCTTTTGTGCACCGCTCTCCTCACTCCCGTCAACAACACTGCCCCCTACCCACAACGTCCTTTCTCCTCCTCCCCTTGCTTCTGCCCCTCCCCGCCATAATTAGCCAGTCCACCCTGTCTCTTCTCACTCTCCTGCCCCTCTGCCCAACGGTTGCCTAAACGAAGCATTGGTTGAGTCAGGCACCGCTATGCCCAACCCGTAGGCATCGTCCACTGTGAAGCAATTGACCTATTTGGTGGTGAAAATGTAGGTGTTGATTGTAGGTTCGAGAGCGTTGGGTGCGTCTGGTGTGGCGTCGTCCACCGAACTCAGGCGTGGAGAGCTACGCCGTCACCTGGGCTGACGACGATGATCCCCGTCCCCAGGATTTCAGCGTTTGTCTTTTCACCTCTCACCATCCTTCTCTGGCCTTGGAATTGAGTTGATGCCTCAGCAGTGTAGTCCGGCAGTTGGTTAGTGCTGATGGGATGAGGCACAAGGGAGAGGATAGGGGAGGCCCTTGGATAACCTTCTTCTGGGCAGAAGTGAGTAGTAGTGGAGGCCCACTTGAGCCGCCTGGTGCCAATGACACCCTACACCTCCATCCTTCGCCCCCTTCGCCTGGGGGTCTCTCTTGGCTCGAGTAGGGCCCCTAAGGGTGCTGGGAGACTGCTGGGAGAGAAAGAGCGCCGCCTCCACCCACTCCCTCTACTGCCCCACCCCAGCCCACTGTCCTCTAACTGGCCTCATCTCCGCAAACCTCCCGCTAGCCACTTCTTGCCACACGGAGCAGCAAACTGGCCGCCAAGGCAGCCCCCTGGGTCTCACTCCAGCTGAGTGAAGGGTAGAGAAAGGGTTTGGTGGGTGAAGGTGACGGAGCTGCGGGAGACAGCGGCGGAGTTGTCGGAGGGTCTGGCGCCGGGGCGGGCCTACACGGCGCGCCTCTTCGCCGTCAAGGACGGGGAGTACAGCCAGGCCGTCAGGCTGGCCTTCGTCACTAAGCCCCTACCCCCCACCCACCTCAACGTCAGTCCAGACCTCATCAGGTATCCCCTTTTCCCCTGCGCCATCTCTTCTCTCAGCCAATGCACCCACTCCTGTCAGCCGCAAGTTCGTGGTGCGGGTGGAATTGGGGGCGGAGGCGGAGGCGGTGGACGAATGCCGCCTGCGCTATGTGCCCGAGGCCGCCGCGGAGGAGGAGGTGGGGCGGAACCTGAGCCAGAGCGTTCGTCGGGAGCTCCAGGGCTCCGTCACCGCCCAGTTCTGCCTCTTCCAGCTCCCACTTCGGTACCCCACCTCCTCCCGCTGGCAGCTCCATCTGAAGCCTCCCATTTGGCCTTGAGGCCGGGTACAGCCTACATCTTCACGGCCTGGACGATGTCCAAAGGCGCCGCCTCCCAGTCCCTGGTGAAGCGGGAGCCGGTCCGCCCCGGCTTCGACATGGACATTCTCGGCATCGCCCCCGCCGCTGACACCCAGGCCCTCCGCCTACACTGGGCCCACTACGGCACTCCCAACTGGACTCCCGTCCTCGACATCTGGCGAGAAATGGTCCTCTTTCTTTGCCTTTTTTAGGCCAACCTCAAGAGCTTCATGGGCTTCAGGTGGGTGGGAACCTGACGGGGACACTGGAGGGTCCAGGACTGGCCAGTCCACTGCGGGCCTCGGTGAACCCGCTGCTGACCCCGAGACCGCCCAGCCTCAGCTTCCAGAGGCCCCAGATGCAGCCCGGCACCTGCTACCGACTCGTCGTCTACACTGCCACCCAGCAGGGTCTCCTCTCAGCCCCTTACCACCTTCACTGAGCTGGCAGGAGTTTCCAGGTATCGTGAGTGCGGCCAACTGGTCTGGCGGTGTGCGGACGGAGGCTCCCAGAGCTGAGCTGGCCTTGGGCAACCTGGGCACTCGCATGGCCAACGTCTCACTTACATTCCCTGTTCCCACCAATTATACCGTCTCATGTTCACGGTAGTAATGAGAAGGGTTGGAGGAGGAGAAGGTGAACGCGGACTGCGACCTGTACATCATCACCAAGGACGCGGCGGGCAAGGAGATCTCGCGCCAGAAGTACAGCCAGCTGCCGGACACCAGCAGCAAGAAGGTCAACGTCATGTTCCGGTTCCCTTTCCCTACCCTCTACACCTCTACACCCTTCCAATCAACAACTTGCAGAGACCTCCAGCCGTTCAGCGCCTACGAGGTGAGCGGCCTGATCACCTGCGACGCCGACGACCCCAGCGCGGACTTCCACTGCGAAGCTCAGGAACGCTCCCTCAACACCCTCCCCATCCACACCCTACCCGGCCTCCCCGGCCCTCCGCGCCATGTTCATCCTCTAATTTCTCCGCTGCTATTACCTTCCAGGAACAAAAGCGCTCCTTTGAGGTGGAGCTGGAGGCCTTGTCGCCGTCCAGAGCCCGTCTGAGCTGGGCCCCGCCGACGGCGCCCAACGGGGACATCCTCAGCTACGACATCCGCGTGGAGGCCGCCGACGCAGAGCCCCACATCGACCCCTGGACCCTCTCCACCAACGCCCTCAGCCTCGAGCTCGGCAACCTCACCGGCGGCCTTCGGTCCTCCTGACCCTCCTTCCCTAGCCCCTCAACCAATGCTAAGCAGTGTTTCAGCTATCGCATCTGGGTGCGCGGGCGCACGGAGGCAGGCGGCGGGGAGGAGGCCTACGCTTCGGCGCTGCAAGCTCCGGCGGGCGGCGGGGAGGGCGGCGGGGAGTGGCTGCAGATGCCCATCGACGCGCCGCCGCAGCCGCGGGAGGCCCCGCAGGTGCTGGGGGACACAGTGCGGCAGACGGACCTCTCCGTACGCTTCAACCTCTCTGGCCTGGACAGCCGCAACGGCATCCTCCGCAAGTACGCCATCATCGTCGCCGAGGTCGACGAGCAGGACGCCATCCTTGACCTCCGCTCCAATCGAGTTCATTCCAGTCTTCATGTCATCCCTATGGAGCTGAAAAATGGCCTGCTGCAGACCTGGCAGGATGTGAAGGGGGCGCAGAAGTGGGCGCCCTACATTGCCCTGGAGAAGCCACTGGAGCGAACACTCAAGTTCAGCAGTAAAATCATCACCGAGGTCGCCGACTTTCCATTGCCCTAAGCTCAAACGACTTGAAGACGGAGATTGGCTCTAGGTGATCGGGGTGGAGCAGGACTGCGAAAGCTTGCCATCCAGACCCGCGGCTCGGCGCTTCTGCAACGGGCCCCTGCGCCCCGGGCGACGCTATCGCATTGCCCTCCGCGCCTATACAGCACCCGGCCTCTTCAGCGACTCCCAGTTCTCACCCGTTGCCATTCCCCCATTCCCTCCCCTGGCTCCCAATGGAAGAGAACCCGGGCTCCGCAGATGGTTTCCACGGAGGCGGGCAGCAATGGTCTGTCTGGTGGTGGAGGGGCTGCAGTGCTGGCAGCTGTTCTGGCTGTCCTCACGCTTCTCTTCCTGGCCGGGGCTGCCCTGCTCTTTGTGCGGAAGAAGCGCCTCTCTCCATTCTGGAAGCCGCAGTTGAAGACACCGAAGTGGTGCAGCAAACTTCGGTGCTGCTACTTCTGTCTGGAGTGCCTCAGGAGAAGGAGAGTGGTTTTGAAGTCCTAGTCGAGGGGATCGAGCTATGAACGGCGGCGGTCCAACGGCGCACTATGGGCCACCAATCCAGAGCCACCTGGAGCGGCCGCGACACTTCAACCTCCCGCCCATCCCCACCCTACTCATCCAGGGCCCCCAGCTGGAGAAGAGCCGCGCCGTCAAGGTCGTCAACTTCCCCGAACACGTCCGCCTCATGTCCGCAGACTCCGATTTCCGCTTCAGCGAAGAGTTCGAGGTACTCTTCCATCCTCTCCTCCTCCCCAATTCTGTCCTACAAACCGTGCAAATGCATTAGGACCTGAAAGGAGTGGGACGGAACCTGGCCTGCGGGGCGGCGGAGATCCCGATGAACCGGGCCAAGAACCGCTTCACCAACATCCTCCCCTTCGACCACAGCCGCGTCAAGCTGGTCCCCGTGGACGACGTGGACGGCTCCGACTACATCAACGCCAACTACATTCCCGGCGCACACTCCAAGCGCGAGTTCATCGCCGCCCAGGGACCACTCGCTTCCACCAGGGACGATTTCTGGCGCATGGTATCTTCTACCCAAGCCTCAGCTTCCCTTCTCTCAAAGGACTCGATTTGGCCAGATCTGGGAACAGCAGTGCCCGGCCATAATCAACCTGACGCGCTGTCTGGAGAAGGGGCGGGAGAAGTGCGACCAGTACTGGCCGCTGGGTTCCGGCCCCGCCGCCTACGGGGACCTGGAGCTCTCCCTGCTCAACGAGACTCGCACCCCGGACTGGACCCTCCGCGAGTTCCGCTTCACCAGCCTCGCGGAGCCTGAGCTGGGCGCCCGCACCCTGCGCCACTTCCACTACCACGCCTGGCCCGACTTCGGTGTCCCGGAGCGCCCGCACTCCATCCTCAGCTTCCTGCGCGCCTTCAGGGCCAAGGTCTCTTCACTCCTTTCTCTTTTCTTCCCTCCTCCAACTCCAGCAATCTTAGGTGCCGGGTGACCGTGCCTGCAAGCCGACAGTGGTGCACTGCTCGGCGGGCGTGGGGCGGAGTGGGACGCTGATCAGCGTGGACCGGCTGATGCACGAGGTGAAGGGGGGCGGGGTGGAGGTGGACATCTTCGCCATCGTGCGGGAGATGCGTCTGGAGCGCTGTCAGATGGTCCAGACTGAGCAGCAGTACATCTGCATCCACCAGTGCCTTCTCGCCGTCCTTCAGGTCTCTTTCTCTTTTCTCTTCCATGATGAAGTTTGAGCAGGAACTGGTGAAGTTGGAGCAGGAAGAAACGAGCGTGGTCCAGCTGGCCAGGCTGGGCGATGAGCGCAGCATCTCCTATCCTGTCCCCGTGCCCACGCCTCGCATCGCTCAGGTTCCCCTTGCCCTCCTATGCCCCCAGTTGGAGGAGGTAACAGCCGGCTTCATTTCTCAGGTCCACCAGAATCCCGCCTTCGACGACGACGAAGGCATTGCGGAGTCCGGCATTTGATGTTGAAAGCCTCTTTGTCTATTTATTCGCCCTCTCACTGCCAGACACATAGACGGTGCACAGATTCCCATGCCTTTCGCTTCCTGTCCCAATCTTCGCCTTTCCAGCATGGGCTTCAGCCAAAGCTGTGATTGCCTCCTTCACAATCCCCTCCTTGTCGCGCTCTGTTTCAGGAGCTAAAAATAGAGTTTTGAAAATGATAGACGACGCACACACACAAAGCACAGCAACACAGGAGAAGTGCAGGATTCCTCCAGTTGGCTCACCTTACTCCTTCCTTGAAGAGGGGGAGCTATGCCTGCAGGGTGAGCTGGGCAGCTTAGCGAATCCCTAGCAGTTCCATTGCATTTTTGACAGCTCCATTTTTGGTTCCAAGTTTCTAAATCATATTGTGAGCCCAATTTTTGGCGTTTCTTTTCATTTCTTGGTAGAAACATTCAAAAAAGGTTTAATTTTAATGCTCCCATTGAAACGATATGCCAAACCCAACCAGAAGTCATTTTACAGCTAATCAAAGTGAGCGTTTCCTGGTAGTTGGATCAGCCCGTACTTGGAAAGGAGAAAGAATTTATGATTGACAAAAGCAACAAGAGCGTCGCACTTTTTGCCGCGGCCGATGGCCGCCTGCCGCGGAGGGCAGGGCAGTCAGAGCTCCGTAGGCCGGAGGGCATGGGTGCGGAGGCCCCTGAGCATAGCCTAGCATGCGAAGCATGCTAGGCGAAGCGTAGGGGGCCGTAGCACCCGTGCCCGGAGGCTGGAGGAGAGCTCTGGCGCCCTGCCCGAAGCGGCTGGCAGCCAAGGCCCGCTTAAGCAGTTACCCCATTTTTCGTCCGAATTCCGCATATATATATATATATGTGTCCGTTCGCGGCCAGTACTCCGCGGTTTTTCAACGAAATTGGCTGATTTTTGCGCGGCCGAAGGCCGCCTGCCGCGGAGGGCAGGGCGTCAGAGCTCCGTAGGCCGGAGGGCATGGGTGCGGAGGCCCCGGAGCATAGCCTAGCATGCGAAGCATGCTAGGCGAAGCGTAGGGGCCGTAGCACCCTTGTTTGCATGAAGGTCGGCCTGGGTGGTGGCTCGAGGCGTTTTTTTGCGATCGGCGCCATTTTGATTGGTTCTGGATTTATGCTAAAAAATGTCTAAAATGTGGGCCATAAATTTCGAAAAAGTTTCGAAAAATCGCATTTTCATATTATTAACTTTTTATTACTATTTAAATGCCTCAGAAAACAAAACTAGGCGTATACTAGTTTCATTTTACTTTTGTTTGATAATCATTATCATTTCTTGATTTATATCATTGCTTAACATTAATAATAATTTTAAATATTTGAAACAATATATTGAAAAAGATATGGTTCAGACATTAAATATTTTGAACTGAAAATTTGCAGATAGTATTATTTTATGGCTCTAAGGATGTAAGGATTATAAAAATATGTGATGTTTTTTTTAATTTTGCAATTTTGATATGAAAATTGGCCGCGCACTTATTGGCGATAGCCGATATTACCTTGTCTGGCCTGAGGCTTAGGCAGACGGAAGACAGCGGCTGCTTTTTTGCCACATTCCGGGGAGCGTGGCTGACGCTAACTTCCAGGAACCCGCATTTGATTCATCAACTATTCTTCTAGGAACAAGAAGATAGATGAAAGTATAGCAGCTTGTCTTCAAAAAGGGCCAATTCCGATCCCGCAATATATCTTCTGCTAAATTGCTTCCAGGGTATTTTGCTTCATGCTCCATTAGCTTCGCTAGTGCCACGACCTTTTTTACAAATTTTAAAAGCATCATGCGGCTCTTTGATTTAGGACTCTTGGTAGTTAAAACGTGCAGATGGTACTTTGCTTTGATGGCCCTTTGATTCCAAAGTGCATCACAGTGAAGTGATTTGGAACGGCTTAGTAATTAATTGACTGGTAATGAAAAATAGGTTTGTACGCTAATGTTAATCGGAAAATTTTTTTATTTGGTACCATTGGGGATGTTGCAAAATACACAGAAGCAAATTTCTGGTTTTTTATTTTTTTCAGGGTTTTGATTCGGTGTTATTAATTTTAAGAAAAAAAGAAAATAGCCAAAATTTAGCCGAAACCTAACCACATTTTCACAATTTTTTACTTGAAGGTTTATGGCAGTGAGCCTACTTTAACATGGTTGAAAGCGCACAGATTAGGATGCTGCAAGTTGATTTAGGAATTCAAGCGATTTGATCCGCTACTTCTGTTTTGTGAATAGGCCTAGTTGAAGCTATGCTTCGCTATGCTTCGTTTCTTTACTCACTTGCAATTTCCTTAATGGGTCCCTCACAGGCCTGGTTTGCTCCATTCCCTTTTTGAAATTCCTTTTTTACTTTTTTGTAAATATTTTTCAGTTTTGCTCAAAAACGAGATTAGAGTTTTTGGCTCGATTAGGGAAAACTCTGAAGTATTAAGGTACAAAAGTTTTTCAGCAAGTGATATGTTGCCAAGTACCGCCATGGGAAGTTAGCTCGGAGACAAATTGGCTACCTAGTGCCTGGTTACCAAGGAGTTCCTTCTTTATAGCCTACATTTTTCCTGTCTTTTATTGCCGATAAAGTCAACTTTTCCTTTTCTTTTATTTATGGGCCTACTTTAGAAGCCCGATCTTTATCCGATTTTCATTTTCTGTCAAAAAACTGCCTTGTTGAGGTATGCCTTAACTTAAAAGGGGGAGGGTAAACGTAGGAATCACACTAGATGCCCCGATAACTTTAACATATTACAGATTGAGCCATATTGTGCCCACCCAACGATACAATCCTTTCCATATATCGAGAGTTCTATTGCTTGCTTAAGCTTTTACCATTCCACCTTGACCGCAATCTAATCAATCATATCGTCAGCAACTGGCTAACATGAAACTAGCGTTAATTTGACATGAACAATAAAGTGAAAGTTTGAATGAGCTAAAATTTGAAAATTTGAAAATTTGAAAAAAATTTTAATTAACAGTTTTAGCTATTTTAAAACAGGATCAAAATTCCGCAACCTCATAAACATCCTCAATTGCCTTACTAAATAGCTTCTTTAACAAGGCAAAAGCCTTTCAAGAGCTCTGAGGTCGGGAAAGGTTTTTTCTTGAAGAGGGGGCCTGTCAGGGGCATGGATTGACGCAATCTCGTCAATTCATTTCGCATTTCATCCTTCTTAGCGATGCAAAAGCTATTAGCTTTTCAGGAAGCCTCACTCGAGCAACTCTTTCCTCGCCTCCACAAAAAAAGTATTGAAAGTGTGGCCACATTTTCTCTGGTAATATCAGCCATCTTTGCGGAAGCCAAACGCCAGTTAATCATCTCATTCGCTTGCCAGGGCCTTCTCATGTGACCCAATGGCTTCCATAATGAGCGTTGAAAAGAGGGGGCCAGAACACTCCCGGACTTTGCTATAATGGCCAACTGTCACAGGCGCCTGTCATGCACCTGGTAGAACATGAACTCTTTTTCACTGCCTCACGTCCGAAGATTTGTCGTTTTAACAAGGAGGGTAACTATAGTAATCTTTAACAATAGTTATCTTTAAATATTTTGGCGACTAAGATTTTTCAAATATTGCTTAGACTAAGTGGAGGACAGAAACTAGTTTGCTCGCAAACATGCATTATCAATCGATAGCTATGTTAATGCAAGCTGACTGGGTTAATAATGCTGCTTGGCTACGCACCAATTCACTTGATCTTATTTATCAGCTCGTTTTATTCACTCTATTTGATGGTACCAACTGGGACTAACGCAAACTTCAATGCAGATAATTAATGTGTTTTTGTGGCAAAAACATATTTTATGGAAGCAATTTTATAGTTAGTTGGGTCTGAAAAATGGAGCAGCTATATTGCTGTTAGGTTGTGAGGGACTGAGCAGCTGGGTGTTCTAAGGGCTCCTTCTGTCATCTTCTGAGTACGTACTTCAAAACATTAAACTATGCTCCTTATCCACGGGGTGGGCAGCTGTCAACTTGGTCTTACTTTGCGGTGAATATGCAATTATTGCCTAGAGTCTGTCACAGTGCCCTTTGCCACGTACGCAGGTTGGTTCGAAATGCAGCGAAAATAGCCGCGGAAAAGGGACGCAGAGTTTTATCTATTATGGAAGGGCCCAGAGCTGAGGCATTTGATATCCTGCAGCCTTTTGCTGGGTAGCGGGCGAGGGGTGGGATTTGCAGGCTCCCAGTGGGAACTGCAGGCAGCCATCTTTTCGCCCCTCTTTACCTCTTTTCCACCCCATTACGTCATGCTCAGCCTGTGAAAGTGAAGCCACTTTCTAAAATAGCGAGACCACGCCCGTTTTGACTGCGCTCTGATTGGGTTTTTAGGAATTTAAAACGAAGCTAGTACTTCTGAACTTTCCGAAGATAAAAAATGCTATTGTCAAGGGCTTTAGAAAAGGTTCCGTGACCTGGCTTTAGGAAAGGTTTCGTGCGGCTTCAAATAAGTGCTCAGGAGAGTTGGAGAAGAGGCATAATAGATTCTTGGAAGGCTGGCTCAGCAGACACTAAGGTTAATCTTGGCGATTTGCCATTCAAATCTCTTTCGCTGATGTTACCAGAAAAAGAAAGTATCTCTGACCCCTCTCTCAGTTAAGCCTTTCAAAAAGTCATAATCGGCTCTTAGTTTACCCCCACTAACGACGCCTAGTTTCGCTCTCCCATCAAGAAAACAAGGTGTTCTCGGCTGGCGCCAAGATGCGCGGCCTCATTTCCAAGCCAAACACTTAAGCTACACGAACGAGTATTACCAATTGCAAATTCATTTCTTCCAAATTTTACTTGTGATTTATGACCAGTCATTTATGAATTTTCGTACATTGAAACATCAAAAAATTGAGTTTTGGGCAAAAATCGAAAAATTACGTCAAGCCCAAAAAATGGCCTGGAGATACCACCTAGGCGCACTTTCATGCAAAAAATCAGGCAATTTCGTTGAAAAACCAGTGATTTATGAATTTTCGTACTTTGAAACATCAAAAAATTGAGTTTTGGGCAAAAATCGAAAAATTACGTCAAGCCCAAATAATGGCGTGGAGATACCACCCAGGCGGACTTTCATGCAAAAAAGCAGCCAATTTCGTTGAAAAACCAGTGATTTATGAATTTTCGTGCTTTGAAACATCAAAAAATTGAGTTTTGGGCGAAATTCAAAAAATTACGCCAAGCACCAAAAATGGTCCCGAGGCACCACCTAGGCGGACCTTCATGCAAAAAATCAGCCAATTTCGTTGAAAAACCGCGGAGTACGGGCCTGGGACACACATATATATATATATATATATATATATAAGATACTAGTAATATGGGTCAGTGGCCGCGCTTCATGCGGCCACACTTATGTTTCAGCATCTTTGGTATCTTTTTTTGTTCAAACACACTTTACAGCATTTTTAGTTTATTTTAATTTATTGTTTTCATAAAATAGTTAATCCATTGACTGGCACCTATTGATCTCAAGGTGTAATGCTGATGTCAGAAAATATCAGAAATTGAAATTTCACAAATTTTGGAAACTCCACTGATCAGAAAGGCAAACTGAAAAAGATTGAGGACTGCAAACATACATCATAAGCATCCCAAGTGACCTCTGGTTTTGAACACCTGCATATCGCTACTTATGAATACCTTGAAACATTAGCTCACTGAGTAGGGCCAAAATGGCGAAAATTGACTTTACTCAGTGGCATTTTTCAATATTTAATTTAAAAAGTAAAAAAGTAAATTGAAGGACTTGTAGTGAATTGTTTTGCCTTGAATTGAAAAAAAAGTCCGACAGAAAAAGTTAAAAAATGGAGGACTTATGAAGTTTCAAAGTCAAAAAATGGCAAAAAATGGCAAAAATCGGCACGTTTTCAATTATTTCATGTTTTTAAATTATTCCATGCATGGAGCACCCCAAAAAATATTGCATAACTCGTCAAGAGCCATACATAGAGCTATCATATGTCACTATAAGTAAAGAATCCAGGTAGCCCAAAGACCCCTCCCAAAATGAAAACTAAGCAATATTT
>JASANA010011003.1:0-14301 GCA_030248095.1 Ptycholaimellus sp. GST1_10 | reverse complement strand
TGTAACGCGTTCAGTTACGTATTGCTGAGGCTAATTCCAGAAATAAGAATGGTGGAGGCGGGGATGGGAAGCGGGGCACTGAGTCACGGCCTGCTCAGAGCCTTGGCTCCTAATGGCCTCCTCTTCAGCTTTGACATCGATCTAACGCGTCTTCAGGTCCTCTTCACAGCCAACGTTCCTCCTCTTCTCTTTGTATACTCAGCTGACGTTTTAGAAAGGCAAAGAGGAGATAGAGCAACACGGCATGGGCCAGCTTCTAAGAACAGATCTGCGAGATGTTTGCACGGTAGGAAACCCACCTTATTTCGATTCATATTGGTTTTTTGAATACGATCATTTTATAATTGATTTAGCTTTTACATTGGCCCATTTGCATACATTTTTTGTGTTCAAGGAAGGTTTCGGCGAGGCTGCCAAAAGCGTGGATGCAATTTTTCTCGACTTGCCTCGCCCATGGGAAGCCGTAGAGTACGCCAGGAGCGCAATCAAAGATGAAGGAGGTTCTTTAGACGCAACAAAGTTCCAATATTCCGCAAAATGAGATTGAGGCCGTTTCGTGAGCTTCAGTCCTTGCATCGAGCAGGTGCAGCAGACCTGCGAAGCGCTTCGTGGCACTGGCTTCATTCAGGTTCCGGCAAAAACATGCAACGCAACTAGAAAAGCATTAGGTTGAAGGTGAAAACGGTAGAGTTGGTTCCCCGCCATCATCGACTGCAAAAGCCGCAGTGGGACAACCTCGCTGACGAACTCTCCTGGCCCGGGCCTAAAGATCCCAACGCCGCTCAAACCATGTCCTTTTCTCTGCCTTTTCCTTGCCAAAGCATAAAATTTGAGCATTTAGCGATGAGGAGCCGGAGCCAAAAAAGGCCAAGGAGGAAGAGCTCATCAATGGCTGCGCTAAATCAGCTGAAACCAAGTTAGCCCTTTTTTGAAATATTCAAAACAACGAAATCAAGGAAATTGAAATTTGCAGAAAAATTGGTGAGTGCGGTAGTGTGCATTGGGTTTATCCGGCACAGCAGCCTACTCACACCGGCTACCTTACATCAGCCACGCTTTTGCGCCGCTCATAATCATATCCTAAATCGCTCTTAGATTGTGACTGTTTCGCCAAACATTGCCATTTAACAGTATGCCATCTTTATTTTGTGCGGTCCCGTGCAACTATTTTTCTGACTCTGCAATGTGTGCGCTTATCCTTGTCGAAAATGCTTGTTGCTTACATGTCTACAACATAAGAAAAGTTAGAATATCAATAAAACAAAATCATAAATCTGAGCTCAATCAGAAAAATGAGGCATTGCCAAGCCCCCGGATAGCCTCCCCCGGGGAGGCAGTTTTCTACCTCCCCCGGGGGGTCAATTTTCTAACCCCCCGGGGGGGGGTCAGTTTTCTTACCCTCTCGGGGGGTTAGTGAATTTTCATTGTGGTGTAATTTAAAAATCCGACGACGATTAGGATCATGCAAGCAGTGCTCTCTTATGGATTTTGAATCTTTTTTTAAATTTTCACATAAATGGTCCAGAATGGTGAATTTTTAATCTCCCATAAATTTCATAAATTTCAACCCTTTCCACCAATTTTGCCTCTTTCGGGACATGCAGGCTTTTGCCGGCTGCTGCCGCTGCTTTTGTTTTGTTGCCAGCCACGAAGCCTGCAGCCCCGACAACCTTGCCATCAACCACCTTGTCAACACTGCTGCCTCTCATCTCGACACCACAGCTGCTGGACTGGCGAATCCTTAGCTTTCCCGCTTCCTTGGAATGGTTCCGGGCTGCTTGTAGCGGAGTTTCAGAGAGTAGAAGACTGTGTTGTTGCCACTTTGATGTGCTTTTGCCGCTCACTTTGGCTTTAGTGCATTCCAGCATGGGTTTTTGCCGCTCACTTTTTATTTCTCCTTCTCCCGTCTTCCTAGCTAATCGAATACATTCATTCAAAATACAAGACTAAAATGCTACAGCATGAAAAGCTTATGAATATTCGATCATCAAAAAGAAATAGTCAAGTTTGCTAAAACACGTAATTCTTGGATATTCCAATTTCGCTTTTGTTCTAAAATGAGAGCACTTCAAAGACAGAGATGTCATATTTTTTACCATTTTTTTCAGGTTTTTTAAAAATTCAAACAAAATTGATAAGATTTGATTTGATACATTTTATCATAATTGTGGTCAGTGAAAACAGGCTTCTTATCCGATCTGCGAAGTTATGCGAGATTGGGCCAGTGTGTCCAGGTTGAGCCCAAAACGTGCGAACGCGAACCTGCAGCTTGTTCGCATCGCTAGTTCGGCCCCAGAACGTGAAAAAAGCTAGTTCCCGTTCGCAACGCGAACCAGCCCAAAAAGTCCAGTCCAAAAATAGCAGATTTTGGCCAAGTCGGAAACAGGTTTGGAAAAAGCTGGTTCGGGGCTTGTTCGGAAGCCAGTTTCCAACCAACCTGGTTGGCACAATTTTTGGCGTCGAACGCAAACGCAAACCTGATAGCTGGTTGCGAACTTTTGGCCACACTGGGTTGGGCCTGGTTAGTTCTTGCTTGCTAGACCCCCCCTGGCACGTCCAGGGGAGGACGACAGAATTTCTTCTCCTTCTATAGGAGGCCAAACTACCTCTTGAAATTTATGGAAAGGGTTAAAATTTGTGGAAGATTAAAAAATTTGCCATTCTGGGCCATTTATGAAAATTTTTAAAAAATAAATCAAAATCAATAATAGCTTTCTGTTTGCATGATCCTTATTGTCATTGGATTTTGAAATTATCATGCAATGAAAAATAACTAACCCCCCGAGAGGGTAAGAAAACTGACCCCCCCGGGGGGTTAGAAAATTGACCCCCCGGGGGAGATAGAAAACTGCCTCCCCAGGGGAGGCTATCCGGGGGCCTGGCAATACCTGAGAAAAATTGCAAATCATAATTTTTAGTTAAAACAGCAAGCAAAGCTCGTATGTACCGCAAACAGCATCACGAGAATGTTGTCGAAGTTGCAGTCGAAGTGACAGTTTAATGTTTTTCTACACCTCTATAATGTTTTATTTGTGGATTGAAAAATTATTTATTATGGTTTGCTAAATAAATTGGGCTGGCACGAGGGAGCAGAGCAAACCGTCAGCGCCGAAATCCTCTTTTCGACCAAGGTGTACTTTTTCAGGGTTATTGCTAGATCTTAATTTTGATAAAGCTCTTGCTCCTCACAGGAAGCTCCAATGGAATGGGCATCAGCGAATTGACCATAACTGGCGAGAGAAAAGTGGCAGAAATTATTGGAATATTGCTCAAAACCATTTGTCCGAACTCATTCACCTTCTTTTCTTTCTTCTTCCCGCATTTATTCAATAACCTATAGTATGTATTCAATTGGCTTAATAAAGGCATTAATCGGGAAGGTCCAATGGCAATAGCAATTTGTCCCGAGTTCACAGTCAAAGAAACTAGTGGAAATTATTCCACTAGTCTACTACTAGTGGAATATGCTTAGCCACTGAACTGCGCGCTAAACCAAAAAGCAATTGATTAAGAAGCAGATTCCACTAGTAGTAAATGTATTCCTTTGACTTTGAATTCAGTGCAATCAATTTTTGGGTCAAGGGCTGGGGGGCATGGCCTCTGGCCGGGGAGGGTGGCTGCCTGGTGGAGGCGCCTCACGGCCGCGGAAGCAAAGTTGAAGCACGGGCTCTTCCTTGCTGCAATGAGGGCCATCCTAGACCAAGACCTGACTGCCACCATCTGATTCCTGCCGCAATTTCTCACAATTCTGATCACCTTTGTCTGTGAATCAGTTCTTCCCGATTGTTCGGATGAATAAAAATGAAATGAAAAAATGAAAAGAGATTTAAATTAGGCCTGCCGATGCAATCAGATACGTATAATATCTGGTACCATCGGCAAGCCGAAAGTAAAGCTCTTTTCTCCCAAAAATCGACTGCCCCGAGTGTAAAGCCAAGGAAATTTTCCTACTACTAATGGAATCTGCTTGTGGGGCATTTGCATTTTGTTTTCGCGCGCAGTTCCATGACTATTTTGACGCATGCTCAAACAAAATACAGATGACACAGCAGATTCCATTAGTAGTAGGAAAATTTCCTTGGCTTTATACTCGGGGCAGTCGATTTTTGGGAGAAAAGAGCTTTACTTTCGGCTTGCCGATGGTACCAGATATTTCCTCAACTTTTAGTATACAAAAAATAAATTAAGTAACTTTTTTTCCTTATTTTTTATTGTTGTTTATATTTTAAGTTAAAATATAATTAAAATTAAATAATACATAATAAGAAAAAAATTTAATTAAATAAATTTAAAATAAAACAAAAATGATTTGAAAATAAATTTAATGTAAAATTATGGCAAAACAAGAAAATTTTTGGGAAGACGAAATTTTGGAAAGTGAAAATTACAGTGCGAAATTGGGAGAAAAAAATTTTACTTTTGGCTTGCCGATGGTACCAGCTATTTCCCCAACTTTGAATATACAAAAAAAATAAAATGACTGCCTGAGCAGGATTCGAACCTGCCAGTTTCAACCAGCTTCCCTACCGCTTACACCACTACACCACGGGTGCACATGGCTCCTTTTGCTTCTTAGGGTTATGAGGTAAACATGAGGCCCAATGACCGGTCAAGGGTTGGGGGAAGGAGAGAAATGAATACCTACTCTCGTTCATTAGCAGATGCGAAGCAGCAGCAGGGCAGCAGGGCAGCAGCAGGAGTTCGGACGGCAACTTGTTTTTCGATTTTCACCATGAAATACAACGTTTTAAGGGCTTTTCTCGCGAGCCTAGACTAATTTGTGGATGCTCTTTCCAATGCAACAAGAATTAAAACGACTGGGGGCTCATAGCGGCAGCTAGAGCCTTATCAAAATTAAGATCTAGCATTAACCCTCAAAAATGACACCTGGGTCGAAAAGAGGGCCTGGGCGCTGACGGTCGCTTTGCTCCCTCGCGCCAGGCCAATACATCCTGACCTATAAAATTACTGAAATTGCTCGTAATCGTAAGGACCCAATTAGTTAAATTATGCTTGGATGGCTCGGGACGGTGGCTCGGGATGGTGGGCTGGTTAAATTATTGGGCGGTATTTCTGCGCTTGGCGTAATTTTTATTTGTTCTGGATTTATGGTCAAAAACGTCAAAATTGGGGGCCTTAAAATTCAAAACTGTTTCGAAAAATTATATTTTACTTTTTTAATTATTTATTATTGTTTGAATTAGTATTTATTTTTTAAATGCCTTAGAAACTAAAACTAAACCTATACAAATTTCTTACTTTTTATTTTTGTTTGAAAATCATTGTTGCATTTTTATTGAGCTGACCTGACCTGCACTGTTTAAATTCATTGCATAACAAGGTGAACAAGGCCGGGCGTCTATTGGCGATAGCCGATAATACTTTGCTCATTCGGGGTAAAGTGGATTTGACCTTTTATTACCTGACATAACAACTAAAATATGTTTTGAATAGTTTTGACCCTGTGGTCTATACCTACCCAGCACTTACCGTGCGTTTTTGCATTTCGCGGTGTCCAAGCTAAACGTTTCACCAATTTCCGAAAATGATAAAAATTTTTGACGTTTCAAATAGTTCTAGCGTCAAGTTGCTGCGTGACTCGGTATACCATTCTTTTTATTCATTACGCAAAGATGGTAAGAAGCGGGTATAGCATTTCAGTTCAAGTGTATCTGCTTTGATGGAAGACAGCTGATACTGGAGCTAGTTTGCTTCGATACTGTGGGGGACCTAAAACAGCAGCTAGAAAGCAGAACAGGCATTCCAGTGGCTCTGCAGCGCGTCTTTTCCGCGGGTTAGCTCTACTTGCTTAGCCGGGTGAGCTGCTCTGAGTGGGAGTGATGCTTGATTGAGCGTTATGGGAGAGTGAGAGCTATGTTTGAGGCAAACTGCTGAGCTCAGACGAGGAGACGTTGTGCGATGCGGGGCTGCACCCATCCTTGACCCTGCAGCTGCTCCTCAGCCTTCCCGGTGGCGGACCGAAAAAGAGGAAGCAGGGCGAGAAAGTGCAGTCCGTCGCGCCAGCTACTGACGCCGACGAAGTGCTTCTTCCATCTGCTTCAGTGAACTGCAGTCTCTGTCATCTTCAGGTACTAGCCTGGCTGGCCACCCAGCGGCACAGGACGTCAGGGAAGGCCATTGCTGAGGCTGCTTTCCGGCACTTTCCCAACCTCCGCTCACAGGTCTCACTTTTGCCTCTCTCACTCGTCTTCTCTCTCAATTCGAGCCTCATTAAGAGCCACCATATTGCCTCCAGAGAAAATAAAATTCTAAAATAGAAAAACAGAATAACTACCGTTAAAATAAAATATATTTTTTTCTTTGTTTTAATCATTATTTGACTCTTTGTTTTGTTGACCGAGAAATTATAATAAAACAATCAAAAAATATCAATAAAAATACAGCCCAAAGCAAGCTAATGGCAGCATGTTTCTTTGGGGAGGCTACCTATGCTTCAACACAGGGACGGACATCATTTTATCATTTCAAAGGTAATTTAAAAGTCCCGAAAATACGTTGTGCGCATTTGCAGAAAGAACTGCTGCAAAAGGTAGTGGATGCCAGCAGAATTCCGAGCGAGCAACTACGAAAGACCGTGGCACTGACTGCATCTCAAAGCTTCTGCCGAGTCGCAGACTGGTTGGAGCTCATCATTGATCAGAACATGGAGACTTTATTGACATGTTATATAATGGAGTGGGCAGGAAGGGGTTAAAGAAAGGGGGGCCCGGATGATGGTTGAAAAATAAATTTCGAAGTGACTTTACGTTTTGACCTTGTTCTCAGTCATTCCGAAGTCTTTCTGAGCTCTGTTTTTTGCTAAAACTGCCGAACGAACTGAATTGTTCAGTAATACAGCTCATTTTGCATAGGAATGGCTAGAAAAATAACAGCTTAGCTGGAAATGCTCCGGCAGTTTTATGGGTCTACTCATAAACTAATGTTTCAGGTTTTAATAACTTTTTATACATGCTATGGGTATATTCTCGATTGAACGGTTGTGCTAATCTATGGAACTGAATGGTAAGAAATGGACAAGAAATGGCTGCTGTCCTGGTGTTGGAGCGCCTGGTTCGACCAGGATGCAAACATTTCTACCACACCGAATGCATCGGCATCACTTGGGAAGAGTATTGAAGGATGGGCAAAGACAAGAGAATCAAAGAGTAGACATGCCGAAGCTGCCTGGCGTCAGAGGAGGAATCAGCAAAAAGCGGAAATAAAGAGGAAATAGTGTAAGAAATACTGTTTGATTGATTGCTTTCTGTTTGATTAAAGAACACTAATTGTATAAGACATAAAAGCAACGAATTTTAATTACTCACTCAATTCATGTTTCGTTAATTAATAACTTTATAAACTTTTATCACTGAAATCAAGGATGGCAACCGTCATCAAGTCTAAATGATGGCTAGAAGGGTTCCCGAACCATCTAGAATACCAATGTTCAAAATGTAGAGTCGCTGATCAGAAGTAAGAATGGCTAAAAAAAGGGTTGCTGCAGGTTCAAGAAAGGTGAAAAGGAACAGCCCGCAGCAAACAATGTCCAAAAATGCCTGGAGCGCATAGAGGCCAAGCTGGACCAGATTAGCTCAGATCAAATGACTATTGGTTCGCATAAGTAGCATCTCTGACTGTCATATATCCGTTATCTTTCAGGTCCTGCTCTCGCTAGTTCCACACCTAACACAAGCTATTTCGACTCCAGCGCATCAGAAGGCGCATTTTTCCTTTTTTCCTCCAATTACGAATGACTGAGAATTTGAAGATACAAAAAATCGTAGCCTCAGCGACGTCTGCCGGAGCGTGGTGGATGAGGTTTGGCACACTCTTGCTGTCGCAGAAATATTTTAATTTCTAGAAATCTGTTCTCAAGTATGCTTCATGAGAATATCAGAAGCAGGTTTTCAACATTTTCTAGTTGGGGAAATCCGGGCCGCTGCCGTCTCTTCCAAAGCTTCACAAAGCTGTTTTCTATGCCGCCAAAAAAGAACTCTTCCAAAAAGCGTCCTTCGGTGGGCGTCTTCGCTGGCGCATCATCACCACCACCGCTCACATCCTCGTTCACTCCCCTTGCCTCAATCTCCCTCCTACAGAGCCTCTGATCCCCCCACGCAGAAAGAAAAGAACGGGGAGGAGGAGGTGCAGCAAACGCTAGCTGAACTGGTGGATGCCGCTGCCGAGGACGCTGATGCGAACGCTCAGTCCCAGGACAACTCCGAGGACTCTATACTCATCCAGCGCATTCAGCCCCCGCCACGCCGCGGCCTGGCCAATTCCGGGCGTACCTGCTACACCGCTGTTGCACTCCACCTCCTCGCCTGCATTCCTCCACTCAGGCAAATCCGCTCTACACTATCTTCTTCCCACTTTGACAACTTTTTTCTCAGAACATATCTGCTCTCCTGCCCTACTTCATCCTCAAAACTGCTCTACGCATTGCAGAACATCGTCAATGAAATGGAAAAGGTTGCCATTTAATTTCTTTTCATCCCTAGTTTTCAGAACTGAAATTGCACAAGTATTCATTATTATGTCTGCACGGCCAAAGGCCCGTTTAAACAGTTACATCATATGCGTCCATTTCTGTATTTGTCGTCAGGCAATAATTCTCTATTTGTTTCAACGAAATAGGCTGGAATTTCGCATGAAAAACATTCCGTGTGGATGGTGGCTTAAGAGGCATTTTCTGAGTGGTTCAAAAGTTGGTTGCAGAAAATTTTTTTATGCCCCCAATTTTTATATTTTTTTACGAAGCTAGTCATAATTTTAAGACTTTTAGTGCTCTGAGAGCGGTCAAAACTCAAAATTCAATTTTTGCCAAATTTTCAAATTTTCAGAAATGGCTAATTCTTCCATCGCTTATAGCTCCAGTGTTTCTCAACGGATTTTATCATTCAACCACCATTCAAACCGTCTTGACGAGTAGAACATTTTGTTTTTTTTGATCAACTTTCTAGGATCAAATGCAGCTGCGCTATTCGTAAAAAACCGATTTTCTGTGTTTTCAAATGTTGAGAAATTTTTGATTTCGATATCAAAACTCAAGTTTCCACATTTGGCACCCAAATTTTCTGAAAATTCAGATAAACTTACCTATATTGACCAAAGCGCATGATGGAAGGACTTGTACCACGAGAGATATTTGAGGTTGAAAATGGTCACTCTCATATTGGGGTATATTACAATTCCGGAACAGTTCCGGTTCTGGAACAGTAGGAACAGTTCCGAACGCCCCCCCCTCCGCCCCCCCCCCCCCCCCCCAAAAAGACATACCTGGGCGCCCCCCCTAGCATCTGACCCCCATACAAGTATGCTTTTGGCCTGCCATTGTTACCAAATATTTTCTCAACTTTAAATGCACAAAAATTAAAATGAACGCCTGAGAATGATTCGAACCTGCCAGTTTCATCAAGTTGATCACCATCAAGTTGAACCTGCCAGTTTCATCACTTGATATATAAACTTGGGTATTGCGCATCAAATGAGACCACATACAGCCTTTTGCGACCATTATTTCCTGTACTTTTGGCATAAATACATTTTTGTTGACAGCATGGATGTCCAAATTTGAAGCTCTATAATCCTACTTGGCAAAGGGCTCACCGTGGCCATGTGGCACATATCCTGAACCGCTGAACCCTTCAGGGGCCAGAACGTTTCCGGACTTTTCCAAAAATAGCACTTTTTTGAAGCAATATGTTAGTCGGGCACATGCCTACCAGGACTAGGAATAGGGGCTTGTCCCCTACCAGGAGTATCAAGTAGGCGCAAGTTTCCAATGTCTCGGCCTCAACTCCAAAAATTCAAAAAAGTGCCATCAAAAAGGTGCTATTTTTGGAAAAGTCTGGGAATGTACTGGAGGGAACCTTCACACCCTCTGCTCAGCCGTGCAGGGTTCGTGGTTGACTCACAAATTTCAAAAAAATCATATTTTTGCTTGTTTCCAAAAACAGTCATTTTTGCGCTCAGGCACACATTAGGCCCCAAAAAGTTGATCGTACATGTTTGATTTGTGGATAACTATTGTAAAGTACAGAAGGAGGATTCCGAGGATTTTCCAAACTCCTTCATTGGCTGCGTTATGAGGCAAAACGTAAAAAAGGCAAATATTAAGGAAAATTTACGTCAATTTTTTCAAATGGCCATATCGCAAGAACCAAAATGAATTGAGCAAAAAAAGGCCATTTTCAAGTATGCCTTTCTTGAGGGTATAATCCTGGCACAAACAAACCCTAAACTCTGTAGACATAACTTTTTTGACTTTTCTGACCTATTACATAATCTTCTCGTATGCTACAACACTGCCTGCATAGGACCAATATGAGAGTGACCATTTTCAACCTCAAATATCTCGTGGTACAAGTCCTTCCATCATGCGCTTTGGTCAATATAGGTAAGTTTATCTGAATTTTCAGAAAATTTGGGTGCCAAATGCGGAAACTTGAGTTTTGATATCGAAATCAAAAATTTCTCAACATTTGAAAACACAGAAAATCGGTTTTTTACGAATAGCGCAGCTGCATTTGATCCTAGAAAGTTGATCAAAAAAAACATAATGTTCTACTCGTCAAGACGGTTTGAATGGTGGTTGAATGATAAAATCCGTTGAGAAACACTGGAGCTATAAGCGATGGAAGAATTAGCCATTTCTGAAAATTTGAAAATTTGGCAAAAATTGAATTTTGAGTTTTGACCGCTCTCAGAGCACTAAAAGTCTTAAAATTATGACTATCTTCGTAAAAAAATATAAAAATTGGGGGCATAAAAAAATTTTTTTCTGCAACCCCCTTTTGAGACATTCGACCTACTCAGTAAGGCTCTCTTAACTTACTTGATGTTAGTTGGTTGATTTAAACTTGGAAATTCAAATAAGGGTCAAAATTTTTGTATATTCGATACATTACATAAAAACAGCAGCTTGGATTTTAGGTTCCACGATTTCTGACCCTTTCACAAGAGGCTTCTAGAACATGAGTGGTGGGAAAAGTTTACTAAGAGTGCCTGTTTACAGGAGAGTGGCGGTGCGGTTTCGAATCATTGAAAATTGACTGCACTGTATCTGGCGACCCAGCAGAATTTCTGGAAAAAATCATCTTCAGCTCCGACATATTACCGGTAAAACAATCAAATTTCAGTTCCAAGTTATTGTTTTGTTTTGAATTCAAAAGTACGCTGAAGATTGCAATACACACGCAGTAGTTAGGTAGGAGGTAAAAATGGCGAAATAATTGAGGGCAAAGAGCTGCGGAAGGCGCTAAGTTTAGAGATGAAGGAAGTGAAGCTGTGCCCCTGCGGCTACGAGGCGATCATGCCCCAGCGAATGCTCATTACAGCAGTGCCGGTGAGCAGAATCAAGGATTAGTGAAGAAAATGACACGTAAAGGGGTTTACAGCTGGAGGAGATGGGGGTGGGTAAGGAGCTGTCCCGCCCCTCACTGGAGGAAGCCTTGGGTGGATGGTGGGATGGCGACAACGAAGTGGAGAACAGCCGCTGCCCAAAGTGCCACCAGATCAAACCACGCCCCTCCCGCCACCTCCTCTACGATCCCACTCCGCCATTCCTCATCTTCCAACTGCAGAGGGCTGCATTTGCCTCTTCGGCTTCTCAACCCCGCAAAGTTTTTGACCCATCCCTCAGCTTCCAATCTGCCCTAAATTATGGCATTACCAGCTAAACCAGCATTTCACGTTCCCTATTCGACTGGACTTGCGAGCTTGGCTGCCAGAAGACAGTGCCCTCACGCTCTATGCACTCACAGCCATCGTCATTCACTCTGGCTGTGAAAAGGAGAAGACTGACCACTACTCAATCGTCTTTCTCCACAATCATACCAAGGCACCAATTTCTATCGCTTCTCAAATTTTGAAAGAGAAATGGTTTGTAGAGATGGTGGAAAGCAGACGACAGCGTCGTCAAGCCGTGGAGCCTGGAAAACTTGGAGAAGGATTGCTTCGGAGGAGAAGAGAAAGTGAGGTGCAGAAGAAAAGTTCATTCCAGAAAGACTTGATTTGGCAGGATTCTACGGCCACTTTGCTGCTATATGAGCGCCTGGAACCAGCGGCTACCAAAGTATCTGGCCTTACTGTGGAAGAGGCCGCTCAAGACCGCCCCACCAACTGCCCCGAAATCTGCCTCATCTCCTCCACCCCTCCGCAGTCCATCACCAGCCAACCAGCAAGCTCCAACCCTAGTCCAGCTTCGCCCGAGCAACTTCCACGGTTTTTAGCATCCATGAAAATGTAGGAAAGCGAAAATTTAACAAATTCCAAAACCTTTACTAATTGCATAAAATATGAACTTATTGGTAATTATGGAGAGATTATGTACTATTCAGGCTCCAAGAGGATGAGGATGAGACCTGCAGAAAGAAAAAATGCCAATGATTCCAGTAAAAAGTTCGGAATGATTAAGAATTTGTCGAGTTACTGATCTAGTTTCAAAATTTGACTCGAAGTTTCAAAAATATTGACAATTAAAGAAAATAATAATGACAAAAACAATTGTCACTAAGGTTCTCAACTTTTGAACCGCAAACATGACTAAATAACATCATCGCCAAGCCCTAAACTTAATTTCTTCTGAACAGGTTTAACAGAATGCTAAAATAAATTTCATTCAGAATGAAACGCTTAGCGTAAAAACACGTCTGGACATATCAAACTACATTTAAATTCCAGTTGGCCATCACAATTAAGATTACTTTTATCGAGCGTAGTTATGCAGCATCCAGCAACGTCCTTAGTAGTAGTTCCAAGAGCGAAGTTCCAAAAGCGCAATTCACAGTTTAGAGCGTAGTTCGCGCAGCAGACAGACCACCATCGACGGTCGTCGATCATGTGGCAGCCGCCCATACCTACAATTTTCTCAAGCCAGCAAGAAAGCAAGATTAGTTTCACACTGAAACGTTATAAAGACTTTTACCTCATTTAAGGGCCAGACTTTTCCAAGGCCGAATTTAGGAATTGAGGGTGAGCGAAACCCCAGGCCATAGGAATGTCAACCTCATTTAAGGGCCAGACTTTTCCAAGGCCGAATTTAGGAATTGAGGGAGAGTGAAACCCCAGGCCATAGGAATGTCAACCTCATTAAAGGGCCAGACTTTTCCAAGGCCAAATTTAGGCTGGTTAAGAGGGACTAAAACCGGAGCTTAGAATAGTGGGATGACTAAACTTAAAGTGCATAGTGGGTAGAAGACCATTAAAGAAGTAAGCCATAACCAAGAATTCGAGGTCTTGTAGCGAGAGGGGCAGTAGGACTATGCGACAGCTCTTCGGCAACTTTACTTCAAGCTACATCTTCCGCATCTCCATAAACTGCAGCAGAGCAGTTCGCGCAGCAGACAGACCACCATCATCGGTCGTCGATCATGTGGCAGCCGCCCATACCTACAAATTTCTCAAGCCAGCAAGAAAGAAAGTTTAGTTTCACACTGAAACGTTATAAAGACTTTTACTACGAGAGTACTTTAGTTTGTTAAATGAGATGAGAGTAATAACCCCAGGCCATAGGAATGTCAACCTCATTTAAGGGCCAGACTTTTCCAAGGCCGAATTTAGGAATTGAGGGTGAGCGAAACCCCAGGCCATAGGAATGTCAACCTCATTTAAGGGCCAGACTTATCCAAGGCCAAATTTAGGAATTGAGGGAGGGTAAAACCCCAGGCCATAGGAATGTCAACCTCATTTAAGGGCCAGACTTTTCCAAGGCCGAATTTAGGAATTGAAGGAGAGTGAAACCCCAGGCCATAGGAATGTCAACCTCATTTAAGGGCCAGACTTTTCCAAGGCCAAATTTAGGAATTGAGGGAGGGTAAAACCCCAGGCCATAGGAATGTCAACCTCATTTAAGGGCCAGACTTTTCCAAGGCCGAATTTAGGAATGGAGGGAGGGTAAAACCCCAGGCCATAGGAATGTCAACCTCATTTAAGGGCCAGACTTTTCCAAGGCCGAATTTAGGAATTGAAGGAGAGTGAAACCCCAGGCCATAGGAATGTCAACCTCATTTAAGGGCCAGACTTTTCCAAGGCCAAATTTAGGCTGGTTAAGAGGGACTAAAACCGGAGCTTAGAATAGTGGGATGACTAAACGTAAAGTGCATAGTGGGTAGAAGACCATTAAAGAAGTAAGCCATAAACAAGAATTCGAGGTCTTGTAGCCAGAGGTGCAGTAGGAGTATGCGACAGCTCTTCGGCAACTTCGCTTCAAGCTGCATCTTCCGCATCTCCATAAACTGCAGCAGCGCAGTTCGCGCCGCAGACAGACCACCATCATCGGTCGTCGATCATGTGGCAGCCGCC